>NAJN01000223.1:0-30164 GCA_005059845.1 Cryomyces minteri
AGTACCGGAGTAAACCACCAAACATCGTAATCACATTCGAACAGCGCGCCCCTCATGGCAGGAAATGGAACCCCTCTCGATGCTATCAGCCAGGGAGCCCTCAGGTTCGTCCAGAGGGCCTGCTTCCTTCTGCAGAGACTGACTTGCGCCGCAGGCGCATATTTGACGAAGGCGACAACGCATCCAACGCCGTCCAGAACCCAGTCTTCCAGTGTGTACAGATCAAGCCTATGGCCGGTGCAGTCGGTGGTCCAGAAAGATATCGTGTAGTGTTCAACGATGTCCGCAACTTCATCCAGAGCATGCTGGCAACCCGTTGGTAACCCTCATGTCTCAGAAGAAAGCTCCTTACTTACCTTGAGTTCTAGAGGCGAACTGGGTCGTGCATGACGGGAAGTTGAAGAAGGGCAGCCTCGTCCGGCTCAAGTCCTACCAGTCCAATCAGGTCAAGGGCAAACCGTACGTTCGACATCCAAGGGCGGCCGACTGGTACTGACGTCTGGTAGGATTCTCGTTGTCCTCGATCTCGAAGTGTTGGAACAATATGGCGAGTGTGATAAAATCGGAGAACCAGTGGCTTTGGACGTGATGCCCCCAGCGGAGACTACCAAAGCGCAACCCGGCAGCATCTCAAGTAACGGCTTCTACGGCCAGAAACCAGAACCAAAACAAGAACCGCAATCAACAAACCGCTCATTACCATCGCGCTCGAATGGCGCTAACACTTCCACGTCCTCACATGGCAACATATACCCGATCGAAGCATTGTCTCCGTACGCACACAAATGGACTATCAAGGCACGATGCACGCACAAGGGGGAGATCAAGACATGGCACAACAAGAACGGAGAGGGCAAGCTGTTCAGTGCCAACTTCTTGGACGACAGCGGGGAGATAAGAGCGACAGGTTTCAATGCAGAATGTGATACACTGTACGATGTGCTTCAGGAAGGCGGAGTTTACTACGTCTCAAGTCCTTGCCGGGTGCAAATCGCGAAGAAGCAGTTCTCGAATCTTAAGAATGACTACGAGTTGACATTTGAGAGGGATACTGTGGTCGAGAAGGTTAGCTCTATTAAACCTCTCCATCACTCACTGCACCCGACGGTAGCTGATGTTCCCTAGGCGGAAGACGCAGACAACGTGCCTCAACTCCGCTACAACTTCACCAACATCGGCGACCTACAGTCCATAGAAAAGGACACCACAATCGACACGATTGGCATCCTCAAAGAAGTCGCAGACGTTTCCGAGATTACTTCAAAGACTACCAGCAAACCCTACTCGAAGCGGGAGCTCACTCTCGTCGACAACACCAACTTCTCCGTCCGCCTCACAATATGGGGCAACTCCGCCACAACCTTTGACGTACCCGTCGAGTCCGTCATAGCCTTCAAAGGCCTCAAAGTGTCCGATTTCGGCGGCCGCAGTCTCAGCCTCCTGAGCTCCGGCTCCATGACCGTCGACCCGGACATCGACGAAGCGCACAAGCTGAAAGGCTGGTACGACGCGCAAGGCCGCCAAGACACCTTCACCTCGCACGCGTCGATGGGCTCCATGTCCACCGCGGGCGGGCGCAAGGAAGAGTACAAGACGATTGCGCAGATCCGCGACGAGCAGCTCGGCATGTCCGAGGCGACCGACTACTTTACCCTCCGCGCGACCATCATCTACGTCAAGCAGGACAACATCTCCTACCCGGCTTGCCAGTCCGACGGCTGCAACAAGAAGGTCGTCGAGACGAACCCGGGCGAGTGGCGCTGCGAGCGCTGCGACAAGGCCTTCCCTACGCCGCAGCACCGCTACATCATGTCGGTCAACGTCAGCGACCACACCGGCCAGCTGTGGCTCAGCTGCTTCGACGACACGGGCAGGCTGGTTATGGGCCACACCGCGGACCAGTTAGTGGAGATGAAGGAGAACGATGAGAAAGCCGCGGCCGAGGCGTTCGCGGATGCCAACTGCAAGACGTACGTCTTCAGGTGCAGGGCCAAGATGGACAACTTCCAGGACCAGCAGCGGTATGTGTTTGCTTGGAACTCGTGAACCCAGCTGTTGGTCCCGCTTGCAGATGCTAACAGAATATTGCAGAGTTCGCTACCAAGTGTCATCGGCCGCACCGCTGAACTACTCAGTCGAGGCCGCCAAGCTGGCGGATATACTAAAGCAGTATAACATGGACTCTGAGAGTCTGTTCGTTCGCTGAATGAATACTGCGGGTTGCAGGCGGTATCTGGACGATCATCTCTCGCTATGTCAATGGTGTATTGCAGCACGGTCACTAAGGTAGCAACAGCGTAGGGAATCGAGCTTACGTGGCGCGATGGGGGGTGGTGTACAACTTGCACAACGGAGTTCCGGTGGGGAAGTCCTCTTAGGTGCTGTTGCCTCCCATGCAACCATCTTGCACGCCAGATGGCACACGGCTGGTTCATTGACTCTTGTTGTGTTCGAGCGATATATCCACCCGATCAATCGATTGTGCAAATAAGCTTCCCCTTCGTCTTGTTGCTCTCCATCAACTGATGCGCCTCGACGATCTTATCCCACGGAAACACCTTCTCAATCAGCACCTTGAACGTGCCGTCCTTGAACTTCGGCATCGCATGCTCGACCAGCTGATCCCTCAGCTTGCCCTGATACTGCTCGTCCCTGCTCCTAAGTCCAGACCCCTCGAACCGCAGCCGCTTGCGGAAGAAGACGCTCATGTCCACCTCCTCTTTCAGCACGGGGCCGCCCAGCGTCGCCAGGTTGACAATGTGTCCGTCGCGCGCGGCGGCCTTGAGGTTCTGGTTGAAATACTGGGGCCCGATGAAGTCGATGATGACGTCGACGCCCTTGCCGTCCGTCGCTTTGAGCACGGCGTCCGCCCAGTCGCCGTCGTTCGGGTTGAAGGCCGCGGTCGCGCCCAGCGAATCGACGCAGAAGTCGCACTTGTCGCTGCTGCGCGCGGTTGCGTAAATGGCCGACGCGTTGTCGCCTTTGGACAGCTGGATCCCGGCGATCGAGACGGAGGAGGCGCCGGCGTGCCAGAGAATCGACTTGCCGGGTTCGAAGCCGCCGACCAGGTACATGGCTTGCGTGGCTGTTATCCATGCCTGTTGTATCATTTAGTGTCTACGAAGACACAGTCGGTGGTCCAGACGACCTCGCACCCACCTCAGGAATCCCCGCGCACTCCTCCCAACTCAGCTCCTCCGGCTTGTGCACCAACATATGCGTGCTTACAGCGATATACTCTGCATACGCACCCCCATACGCCAACCCAAACACGGCGTCGCCCTTCTTGAAACCCCTCTCGGCATCCTTGCCGAAGCTCTCGATCGTGCCGGAGAACTCGACGCCCATGGTCTTGGGCGCCTGCGGCGGTAGTGGGTACTTGCCCTCGCGCTGCATCAGGTCCATGCGGTTGAGGCCGAAGGCGCGCACTTTTACGAGGGCTTGCGTCGCTGTCGGGACAGGCTTGGGCACCGACGAGTTGATGTACATGGCTGTGGCAGGGCCTTTGTCGTTCTTGACGTCTACAACGCATTGCTATCGTTAGACTTCGGTATGCGTGGAGTTTGTAGCTGGAGTTGGAAGTGGGGGGTTTGTAGCGGAGGCTGCATTGCTCTTGTGTCGACGCATTGCATGAAGACAATTGAAGCTCACCGATTGCGCGCATAGTGTCCGGCATGTTGGCAGTTGGATGGGGTTAAACAGGTACTGGGGGATGTGATGTTCAAGAGCGCGTGTTGTGCGAAAGACGGGTGGTACAAAGGTTCCACATCGAAAACAACGACGGAGCGCTCGGGCATACGACGTGGGATGGGGGATGTGGGATGGTGGGGTTCTTGAGGGGCATCACGGCATTTGAATTCGCCGACAAGCCGGTCTGGAATCCATGGCAGTCAACGACATCGTCGTAACAACATAGCGGAAAGGGACTATTACAGCGGAGAAAGAAGAGCAGTGAAAAGACTCGTAGTAGTAGAGATTGATTTGACACCACGGCCATGCTACGCTATGTGTAATGCTCGCTATGCTGATGCAAATGCAATGCCATATCATGCTCGCCTAAAGAAGTAGATGTACGCAAACTTGCGCATCTGGTCGGCATCAGGGGCCTGTGCAACTTTCTCGTCGTTGAAGAGAACCCAGGAGTTCTCCTTGCGTATGAAGGCCACATAATGACTAGATTCCAGGAGTCAGCGCTGGCGACGGGAGAGAGCCTGTGGTGAGGAGGGTTGGGAGTGGGGAAGGATGAATGGTGGACTTACCCAGCGTGTATCGAACCTCCTTTGTGACAGACAATAGACTCAAGGTGGAAGTTGGCAGGTAGTTCGGAAGAACCATGCAGACTCTTTTCGGTCGTCTCCTTGTATGCCTCACTCTAGAATATCACAGTCAGCAAGGTGCTCAGGTAATTGGCAATTGCAGAAGTTCAGGCAAGAATTTACCTTCGTGCTTCCACCAGCGTCGTCACCAAAGTCACCAGCGGCATCTGGGTGGTTAAATAACCAATCTACAGCCCTCTCCACATCGCCACCCGTCTCTTTTAACGCTTGACGTGCTTGCGGCGCATTGAATCCCATGCCTGCCAGGTTCTCGATCTGCGCAGGATCGATTGTCGAGCTGACTGCAGACGCGGAACCTCCAAGATCCAGCGGAATGTCGATGTCCGGATCCTCCATGTGAGCAAAGAGCCATTCCATCGCGGCTTCGCCATCTGAGTTGCCGGTGGCGTGAAGAGCTTTCTCACAGCGGATGCGGGGAAACCCCATGCCCTCCAACATCGAGATCGCGGCCTCGTTTGGAACGAACTTGAAAGAGCTCGACGTGAAATTGTCCTCAGGCAGCAATTCCTCCCCTTGCTGGAGACCGGGGGATTTGTATGCGTCAAGAGACAAGGCTTCATCCCCTACTATGAGTGGAACGTCCTGTTTTGTAGGGACCCAGTTGACGATCTCAAAGCGGTGAGCGTTCACCGCGAGGACAATAGGGAATGTTTTGAACAGCTTCCGTTTAGTGAAGCCATCCTTGCTGCCACAGGAAGGGCAGGTGAGTTCCACGACCTCATCTGCAGTGAGAATGTCCAAGCACTGCTTCATGGATACCGGCTCAAACTCTTCCACTTCTTTCTCCTTGCCTTCAGAGCTTATGACGTCCATCCTCGCCTCCTCCGGAATGCGCTTGATAGGTACCACTACAGTGATGTTCTCCTCTTCTTCTGTACGGTAGCGGACCTTCCTACAGTTCATACACTGCAGTCTTTGTTCCATGGCAAAGCGAAAAGAATCAACAGGGTCCTTGAGGGGTGGGGAGTGTTGCGCGCGTGTGATGAGTTTGAGTAGATGTAAGAGTAGTTCGAAAGCGTCCTGCTGCCTCATTGTTGAGAACTCGCCATGACCTCGTCCGATGAGGTGTTTCAGCATCGCCGGCGCAAGGCCTTTCTGATGCGGCACTTCAGGGTCGTCTTCGGACACCACTACGTCTGTGTCAGGTTTAGAGTAGCGACCAGAGAGGAGACCGTCGGCAACTTTACGGAGCTGAGTTTCGAGGTCCTCAGCTGGAGACTCCGTTGTTATTGGCGGATCATTAGGGCGGAAGAAACGTTCCGAAAATTCTGGCATGGCAAAGAGAGATTGCAAGACGCTGGAGAGGTAGCAGCTGTTTCCAAGATTCTTCAATCCAGTGAAGCCCGGGCCAAACATAGGCTTCATCTCTCTACCGTCTTCCGTAGTCATGGAAAACTCCCATCTGAGGTTCTGCTCTATCTGCATTTCTGTCAAGCTCTTCTCGGTCTTTTGCCGGTCCGCGATGTTGATGCCCCAGTGCGCCAGATGCGAGACGAGCTCGGGATCGACGCGCTCTTCGTCACACGAGTAGCAGTAGATGTCCGCCGTACCATCAGCAGTCAACGAGCCAAGCTTGACAGCCACCGGATGTCCCGAAGACTTGGTATGTGCAACGCCGTGTGAGTTGCCACCTATGCCCCCAAACTGAGCACGACCACAGCCAAGATTGCCACAGGTGAGGCAGAGCCACAAGTTCTCCTTCAGGTCGCAGTCCGCGCAGTGGCCTAGGTCTCCAGACTCTATCTGCCGTGGGGCATCCTGTTCTAAGCACAGTGTGTGCTCACAAGCAGTCATCTCTTGCTCCCAGGCCTTGACCTCCTCTTGCCGTGCGAATGTATTTGCTTTCAAGACGCCTTCCACCATCTGAGATAGCTTGCCAGAGCTTTTGTCTACATCTTGTACGTCGCATTCGTAGCAGTTGACTTGTGTTGTAGTGTCGTAGCGATCCGATTCCGTCTCTGCGGCGATGGCGAGCTTCGAGATCTTCTGAGGAGGCTCATCGCGCTTGATCTTCTTTCGTGTACGTCTGATATTAAGGACTAAGGGATGTTTCCTAGACTGAGAATGGGACAGAGCATGGTTCCGGTCTCCAGTGCATCCTCCATTGAAGCAGTGCAGACAGACATTGAGACCAGTAGGGTCGTCTATTGAGTCGAAGCACTGGGTGCAATCCTCTCGGTAGACTGACTGGTTTGGTCCAGGCGGTCGGAGTTCTGGGGAGTCAACGTGCTTGCAAGACATCCTCGTTTTTTCTCAGGATGTCTCTATTCAATATCGTACGGAGTATGAAGGCGGCAAACGGAAGCACAGCAGCAAGTGAAGCACCTTGAGAGCATGAACGGAACTACCCCACGTAATAACAAGCAGGGGTCGGGAAGACGTTGAACCGTCGCCGTTCTGCGCAAATCAGTTTGCTGGAGCTGTTTCATCCAGCGGTGACGGCAATGTTGGAATAGTTTGTTGGTGATGAGGAAGAGCAAAATTCTAGGCGTGCCAAGCGGTTACAGATTGTGTTTTTGCCATGCTCTGTTGTCACCCAAGGCAGCCCAGTCAATTGTGGACCCAAATCGACTTACCAGACTTCATCTAGATACAATGTCTGCCAACAAAGATCAAATGTTGTGGTCTTGGTAGTATTCCGCTCCTACCGGTGCCGTTGAGTCTTTGCTGAACAGCAGCTCTCTCGTTCAGTTTAGCTGCACGCAGCACGCCGGTGAGGCCTAATATACAAGGCGACATTGGTATGATTTCCTTTGAATTCTCCGCCTCGATGTCAATGTATACACAGGAAAAGGCATTTCAATTTAGGTATCAGCAAACAAAAGACACCGACCATGGAAGTTGCTAGAAAGGCGATGGAACCCGCCTCAAACACTGAATAATTGATCAAGCAGAAGCAGAAACAGTCTCGACTTCAATCTTTGGCATAGTGCCTACGCTCGCAGCGCCGAGATCTGTCTGCCTCGCCTTGGGGTTCTTGGTGTAGTAGTTGGAGATGGCAGACTTGATGGCGTCTTCTGCCAGCATAGAGCAGTGTACTACGAGGCGTGTCAGCAATCCGTGAGGGACTCCTCTCTGTGTTCCCTGAGATTCTGAACGTACGCTTTACCGGTGGCAAACATAGCTCCTTGGCGATCTCGGTATTCCGTATTCTTCCAGCCTCTTCCAACGTCATACCTCTCACTAGCTCTGTCAAGTAGCTGCTGCTCGCAATGGCTGAGCCGCAACCGAAGGTCTTGAACTTGACGTCCGAGATGGTATTGTTGTTGGGGTCAACCTTGATCTGTAGCTTCATGACGTCGCCACATGCGGGTGCACCGACAAGGCCGGTACCGACGTCCGAGTCATTCTTGTTCATGCTGCCGACATTCCGGGGCTTGCTGTAGTGGTCAAGGAGTGAATGGACGTTAGCTGAGCGTTCCTCGATTGAGAGATGATCAAGTGAGGAGTGATTCCAGATTCCGCAACTCTAGTAAGTGCTGGAACCGTGGAACACAAACAGGCATCACTCATCTTTCTCGTGATAGCTCCTCCTTGCGCTGACGCCGATTGCCACTGGTGTTGCTGTCCTGACTGATGGAATGGCGGACGGACGAGCGGCGGATGATAGGATTCTGCTGGCTTGCGCCGGAGCAGTGGCGAGGACTCTCTTGAACATAGTAGAGCCTTGGTTTTGTTCGATAAGGATCTCTTGTGTGATTCTTGTCGCGTGGTCGTTGGTTTGGTGGGTTGGTTGTGATGGCGGGGTTATGTGAAGATGTTGATGGTCGTTGAGTTCGATGGAGTGAGTGAAGATGATGTATTCACACAGCCCCGTCCCGGCATCGGCGCTTTTTCAGCCCGAGGGGCCAGAACCTCCGCGCCTCGAGAACATCCACCACGAGAGCGCAATTATGAACTCCGAGTTTCTTAATATCAGGAATACAGAACACGCAGTGCGAGCGCAGTGCAGACCCTGTTCACTTGTCGTAGATTACCCGGTTGAGAAGGAAAAGGTTGGCCAAATGCAACAAAGAAACTGAATTCGTGGGCAAAACCTACTGCGGCCAAATACAGTTAGCCTCTTTTGCAATCGATAGCCCTAGAGATCGAAAGCCCAAACTTTTCAGATGCACGTCGACGCCTTAAATTGTTGTGCACTACTCGCGAACCATGGCACGACAACGAACCCGGAAACACGTGGGGCAGAAGGTGCCCGTTCAACGGCCGACACCGTCAACTCAGGATGAAACGGAACTCGCGTCAGAAGCCGAGTCGCAGAGTGATGTGGAAATGGAGAAAGACGCGACGGAGGCCGAGTTGGAGAAGCTTGTGTTCGGAGACAGTGCTGGCTTTCGAGAGGGGATAAGAAGCTTTGATCTCGGTGATGAGCGGGCTAGTGGAGAGAGTAGCGCGTCAGGCGAGGAAGAGACTAAGGACGATGAGTTGGAGGGAATCCAGGACGACGACGTAGGTGCGGCCTCGTTTCGACGGAGTGTTATATCCAACTGATGAGCGCTATGGCGATAGCTCTTCTTCATGGATGCCGGTCCTACGGATGTTGACGGTCAAGCTTTGGCGCAAGCGTCGCAATCTGACGACGAAGATGCTACACATGGACGGGATCCGCCAGCATGGGAGGACAGCGACGAGGAGCGCATGGTGGTGTCTCTAGCATCAGTACCAAGGCTTCGCAAGCTACGGCGGACGGAAGTGGAAGATGTCATCAGCGGCAGAGACTATGCAAGAAGACTTCGCAGACAGTACGGTCGACACTGTCGGGAGGCGAAGGGTACCGTTGCTAACAAAGGGCAGATTCCAGCTCCTAAACCCAGTACCCGTATGGGCGGATAAGTCTGCAAGGCAGTCTTCGAGGAAGAGACGGCGGCGGACCTCAGGCTCCTCTGCTGAAGAGTCGTCTTCGGCAGACGACATGGAAACGAACGATGGAGAAGTGGAGGCTCAGCCGCTCGCAAAGCTCTTGCGAGATTTCGACAGTCTCACAAGAAGGACAGAGAATGGCACAAGCAGAAAGAGGAAGCTACGATCGGAAGTCATTGACATACAACGTATGAAGGACGTTACTGGTGTGCAACCTGTAAGTACTCACTACCTCTCTTGTACTGAGCAAACGAATGGGCTTCACTGAACAACACTCACAGTCCGCCATAACGTCTCTATCTTTCCACCCGACATTGCCTCTACTATTATCCTCAGGCCCAAGCTCTACCTTGTACCTTCATCACATATCCCCGCAGCCACCCAATCCGAACCCTCTTCTCACATCCCTTCACATGAAGCGCACTCCTCTCACCACTACCGCTTTCCATCCTCAAGATGATCGTATATTCCTCTCTGCGCGTCGTCGCTACTTCCATATCTGGAACCTGCAGTCTGGCATTGTTGAAAAGGTGTCAAGAGTCTACGGCCACCAGCATGAGCAGCGGAGCATGGAGCGTTTCAAGCTGTCGCCACATGGCAAATATCTAGCCCTACTCGGCTCTTCACGAAAAGGTGGAGGTGTGATAAACATTCTTGACGCGTACACACTGCAATGGACCTCACAAGCACGTATAGAAAGCAGAGGAGGGATAGCGGAGTTCGAATGGTGGGGCGACGGCAGAGGGCTATGTATTGCAGGGAAGAATGGCGAAGTCACAGAGTGGAACGTTGAGGAGCGAAGCACTGTGGCAAGATGGCAGGACGAAGGTGCCGTTGGCACAGCAGTATTGGCCCTGGGTGGTGCCACCGGAAGCACCAAGGGCCCTATAGGTGAAGACAGATGGGTTGCGGTCGGCAGCTCCTCAGGTGTCGTCAACATCTACGACCGGCGCATCTGGGTTAATTCGGAGGCTTCCTCAAGTTCAGACGACAGTATTATCCCGAAAGCTCCAAAGCCCTCTCGCACATTCGATCAACTTACAACACCGATATCGCACCTAGTGTTCTCCCCCGATGGGCAAATACTCGCCATGGGCAGCCGCTGGAAGAAAGACGCATTGAGGTTGGTGCATCTACCGAGCTGTTCTGTGTACAGAAACTGGCCGACAAATGGCACGCCGCTGGGTAGGATTACCGCTGTGGCTTTCAGCAAGGACTCGGATTTGTTAGCTGTTGCAAACGAGCAAGGCAAGATACGAATGTGGGAGATCAGATCTTGAGTCTAGTGCGCGTTGTTGTTCCTATTCAAGGGGACGTAGATACCATCTTTGCGTATATGACCAAGTCGAAAGCGACTTGCAGCGCGGTGCCCATGGGAGTTGCTTTGACATCGCTGCTCCCTGCCACTATGACACCTTGGGGTCCTTCCTGTATCGGGCAGGTAGAGTGTAGTCTTCTGTTCGAGTCCAAGACCAGAAATGCAATAACAGCGATCCGCTCTGCTCCTCTGCAGTCCCCGCCACAACACCCCCAAACCGCTCTGATGCCGCCAAGATGATTGCTTGCGCACGATGGACCTGCAGCTCTTATCTCGTCACGTAGTGTACACAGTGGGGTGTCTCGGCCTGGTCAGTTCGAGGCGTCCACAAACAGCAAGTTAGCGTCCTTCATGTGTGTACGGCTTCCCCTCCAGGACGTGTGTATTGGCAGACCACCTCGCTCCCTCGCTACCGTCGCCTGCAGATGTGCCCTTATCAAGACGCTTCATCATGCACAGAGCTCGGCCTTCCCAGACACGATCCTTATCGTCACTCAGGCATGACCGCAGGCTTTGCTCCCCGTAAGAAGCGGGCACAGCACCACGACTCCCACTGTTCACCTTCGACATGCGGCTAGGGCGCTGGCAGCCGTCGGTTGCATTGCCTTATCAACCGTACTGACTACTGACTAGAGCTTCTACCTCAGTGCGAATGGAGAGAAGTCAGAAAGACATGGTGGATAAAAGGCGTCATCTGCCCATTAGATGCCTTGGGTCACCCAGCTCTTCTGGTCCTGAGTCACAACAGCTATGGGCATCTCTCTCGCTAGCCCTTGTATACTCGCTGCCCTTTTCCAAGTCTTTCACTTTGCTGCTGCAACTTTGTCTTCTACGGGTATCACTGTTACCCTGAACGATGTCCCGTACTATATACCACCGAGGAGTGTTGGAACGTTGCCCGCCAACAAAGGCTTGATTGAGGCTGCGACATCCGCTGGTGGCCTGCTGCCGTTAACTGTGATCTCTACGCCATCTTTCACATACGGCAGCAGCGATCTGGCCGCGACGGTTGCGAGCTACACTGCTTCGGACGATGTGTTTCAAGATGGCTTCCTCGAAGGTATGCAACACAGGTCCGCGCGTCACGAGTTTTGGAAGATCTCCCCGGTCTTGCACTTCAATTGAAGTTTTTAAAGCTCACTCTCACGGCTCTCGATGTTGATACTGTTTCATGTTACTACCTTACATTCGTTGCTGGCGGTCCGTTCCTGTGGATTTTGAGTCGAAGACGTTACGGTTTCAGAAATGTCCCACACACATCTATCTTTCTGCTAATGTTCGTTTCTACTGATGCCTACTGTGTACAATCACTGACCGAGGTTCGTAGCGCTATACATCCAGTACATTAGATCTATGAATAATGGCCCCAGGCATTCATTCAGGCCCAACTTTTACAATGCAACCGTTCCGTACAACACCACTGTCACAATTACTTCGTCACATCCCACAAACGTATCCACTATACCTGCGGGACCGTACTTCGTGTCTTCATCCGGGGCGGTCTACGAAGCCTACAGACTATATTCAGACGTGCAGGGAGCCTTCACCGAGACCGTAGTGACGAACGCTGATGACACATACTCGGTTCTCCCAGCGAACGTTCCAGGACAATCGCTTGCCGTAGCAGTACCCTCACGGCTCTATTTCAAGCCCACTGCTTAGAAGCCATTGGCTGGTGTGAGACTGGGTGTCAAGGACATTTACAACGTGAAGGGTCTGCGTACAAGCAACGGCAACCGTGCATGGTATCACTTGTATCCTGCGGCCACTGCGAGCGCTGTCTCGATCCAGCGTCTTGTGGACGCCGGCGCTGTAATTGTGGGGAAGATGAAGACTTCTCAATTCGCAAATGGGGAGCAAGCAACTGCCGACTGGGTAGACTACCATTCTCCCTTCAACCCACGTGGGGACGGATACCAGGACCCAAGTAGCTCCAGCAGCGGACCCGGCGCTGCTGCAGGTGCCTACCCCTGGCTCGACTTGACCATTGGTTCCGACACTGGAGGCAGTATACGCGGGCCTTCAGAAGTTCAGGGTCTCTATGGCAATCGTCGGTCCCACGGTCTGGTCTCTCTAAACGGTGTAATGCCACTGGCACCCGAGTTCGACACGGCAGGTTTTCTGACTCGCAATCCTATACTCTGGGCTACGGCCGCGGGGGTACTTTATGGAGACAACATCACCTTCACGTACCCAGCGTACCCGAAACAGATTAGGACCATCGGCTTCCCGACAACAGCCAAGTCAGATGGTGAAGCGCTGCTTCTGAACTTCCTCGCAAACATCACCTCGTTTCTCTCTGCAACTGCTACACCATACAACATCACTACCGCATGGGCCTCTTCCAGGCCCGCAGGAGCAGATCCCAGTCTTGTAGACCTACTCAACATCACGTACCCGATCGTCATATCGCAGGAGCAGACGAAGCTGGTCCGCGACCCCTTCTACGCAGACTACGCCGCAGCGCATGATGGACGGCGGCCTTTCGTAGACCCCGCACCGCTGGTGAGATGGGCCTTTGGCGACTCGTATCCCAACACCACGCTCGCGCAAGCAGTCGCCAACCAGACAATCTTCTCGAACTGGTGGGCCAGTCAGGTGCTGGTTGCGGATGCACAGACTTGCTCGGACAGCTTGCTCCTCTACGTCGGAAGCGATGCGGATGTCAACTATAGGAACCGGTACCTTAAGTGAGTTCGTCCGTCGTGCTGTTCCCTATCCATTCAGTATTGACTGACGCGTGTCCTGAAAGTCCGCCGAAAGTACCCGTGGGCTTCAGCACCGGGCGCATCTCCGTGTTCTCGGGCGCCCCTGACTTCGTCCTCCCTCTCGGCCAAGCATCGTACTTCTCCAACATCACGCTGGACCAGGAGTATCTGCCGGTCACTGTGGATATCATGGCCGCGAAGGGCTGCGATGGACTGATCTTCTCGATTGTGCGGGATCTCGTTAAGACTGGGGTGCTGAAACCGACGGTGGCTGGATACAGCGATGTCACTGGTGGAGACATCTTGCTCAAGAGATCGGCAATGAGGAGGCCTGCGTGACAGTTTGAAGAGCCTCCCGAAGCACCCTACTTGGCTGGGTCGGTACTTGGGCCCGATAGACTACTGTGAGACATGGACTCGGAACAATTCGTGTTCTCTTATGGACCTCAGATCCAGAAGCGTGTTTGGGAGGAGCGTGGGCACCGTGGGAGCTAACATTTATAGCCCATCGATCCGGACTCCAATGTGCGAGAACCTCGCTCCTGATACGGCCAGCTAGTCATCAGTGGTCTTGGAGATTGTCAGTCCATTGTAGCTGACGTGACTTGACTCCTGCTCCTTTAGAATCGAGGCTTTGACACTGGTACTGTGCGTACTAGGTACGTATCAACTCGCTCAACAGGCTCGATGGTGTCCTGTTCTCCAGAAAGGTCGGTTGCAATCTTGCAAGCCACCTACGGACCAGCGGCAGCGTTGCATGAAAAGCCGTATCGCCACCCTTGTTGTGGGGACATTTGTTCTGACTGTTGTCCTCATCACTGCAATCGTTGCATCCTTCTTCGCGAGCGCTCTTGAACTCTTCGACGGTCTTGTTGGCCAAGACCGTCACCATCTCGGAGAAGACACAGCCGAGAGAAAAGATGTCTGCCTTCCTGGCTCTTTTCCTTTGTTCGGCAACTTCTGGTGCGCAGTACGACCTCGTGAAGGCTATGGCGCCGTCAGTCTCCATGTCTTCGTGAGATTTGTAGCTACGAGCAATCCCGAAGTCGGCGATGTATACTCGGTACGGCTCCGTTGGGTTCCCGGTGGACCGTACCAGGATATTCTTGGGTTTGACATCGTTGTGCCTGACGCGCTGATCATGGATGAAGACAATTGTGGAAAGTAGACAGCTTGGGAAGCCCAGTAGAGACGTCTTCTCCGGACCCGCAGCATGTCGGTCCTCGCACATACCCATCAACTCTTCAAGATTGTAGTCTGCTGCAGGTCCCAATGAGATAGCTGCGTACCAGCTGCACCATGTGTGGGTGCCCGAGGCGTTGTAAGTGCTCAACTTCGACCAGGGCATCTTCCTTGGTCATGCGGCGAGAGCAGGATATAGCCTTTCTCGCAACGATGTGTTGTTTCCGAAGACGACACCTTTCTACTATGCAGGTAGCACTGTGGCCCAGAGCGCTTTCGGTCTCGAGTGGCACTTCAGCCGCATTCGCGTGTTCCACATGTTGCCCCTTCCCAGACCGGTCACTCTCATCACATTTTCTTCTCCGAAAGCCTCGTGACCTGAGATATGCCGGCCAGGAAAGAAGATCTGCGGGAGTTCTGTTCTCAGGAGTGGATTCATGATAACTAGCATGATGTGTCGGTTCATGTTCTTCCACGCACAGCCCAAAAGGTTCATAAGATTGTGGATATGAAAATCCATGTCCCCACTCTCCAGAGCGCAGAAAGAACGCCTTTGCTATGAATCGTCCTATACCCTACGTTACTGATTGGGATTGAAAACCTACTGCCCATGCTCTGCGCACCCGAAACAAGGAAGTCCTGGGCCGTTCCGGTACTTCCAGCAAACATTGTGAGTCGAGAGGTGTGTCGTGTCGCAATTTTTGTTCTCCTTGCGCGATATGACTTGGACACTGTTGAACATGCTGGTACCAGTCGGACAACCGATGTTCGGATGCAAAGACAAGGGATCCCCATCGAGTTCTGCACACAGCCTTATGTGGCTATACCTTTGTATTAAACCAGGGCCTCTGTCCATGAATTCGTCTTCAGAATCCGAGTCACAGTAAACCGATTTCCAACCTGGCAGCATAGTCTGCTGAGAACTCAGAACCACCGGCCTCGCTGGCCATGTTGTCCTTAAGTACAACGTCTCTCGAGGATGGGCCGGCGACGGGCAGAGTACCGTCCCAGGAAGCAAAGTCTCTTATTGCAGGGTCTTCACGCCTCGTCGTGACAGGTGAGCTCTCGGTTCCTCTTCCACCCGCAGGGGCTGGTGTAGATATGCCCCATCGAGCGTTTGTCCCTGTGTCCGGCCCTCTGCTCCCACTACCAAACTCAAGGCGGGTTTCGGTCGTCCTTGCCTCGCCGGCATCAGCAACATGCCCAATAGCACCTGGCAAGTCTGTGCCTTCCGGTGTCTGGTTGGCGAGGCACTCGGAGAGATACTGTAGGTTGTGTCGTGTATCGGCGATATCAACATCGATCTCTTCGGCCGGACTGTTCGTCAAGTCGGTCATCGCAGCTAGAGATCTGGGGTCTTCTGCTTTGGATCGTGGTGTATGCCGCCGAGCCGCTGGTAGCGTCGCAGCAAAAGACACGTTGTGAACCCGACCGCTCGTAGCGTGCGAGATGACAGGGGTGTTGGGGGGAAGCGGAGGTGAAAGTGTCAAGGGATAAAGCAAGCAAGACCGAGTGAGAGCGAGAGAGAGGATGAGAGATATTGTTCACGAGGCTGAGCTGTGCTGCGGCACCGCGAGCTGACAAGCACTCGATTGGACAGAGTTGCCCTGATCACAGACGATCCCGATCCTATGGCCACAGCTGGACACCCGGGCCATCTGAATAACAACAAGCAAGACAAGAAGGAGACGCGGAAACATCGTGAGAGGAGAGGGGACAATTTGTGGTCGCGTACAAAGGGTGAAGCATTCACTTATAGCGTGACAGAGAGCCGGCTCGTTTTCATGCTTTACCACTATTACTTTCAATTTTGCTTTCGCTCTCCTCCATCGCAATCAGACCCTTGACTTCTTGCTCACCTAGCCAGCCTCTGACACTCTCCATGACCGTCTCGAGGGAATCTCCACCTTCCAGTACGTCGTCCAGATCGTGGACGGAGAGACCACTCCGATGGTCGGTGACTCTCTGCTGTCCCCAGTTGTACGTCCGGATCTTGTCGCCTCTACCCATCTTCGCAACCCCAACGACGCTTCGTCGCATCTGCACCATCTCTTCCTCCCTAGCCTCTCGTCTCGCTTGCGCCAGCCTGCTTCGCAGCAGGTGCCATGCCTTCTCCCTGTTCTTCGGCTGGCTGCGAGAGTCCTGGATCGCAACGACTGTGCCTGTCGGTAGATGCGTCAAGCGCACCGCTGAGTCGGTGGTGTTCACGTGCTGCCCGCCGGCTCCTTTTGCTCGCATGACATCTGTGCGCACGTCCTTTGGATCGACGTAGTAGTCGCTGTTGGGGTCGCTGAAATTGATCTCACCGTGGACTTCACTGTCATCGGTGGGGAACGACGGCAGGACCAACACGGAGACCGCAGATGTGTGTGTGCGACCTTTGGACTCGGTAGCTGGAACCCGCTGGACGCGGTGCACACCCGCCTCGCACCTGAGTACTCCATAGGCGCCGGACGTCTCAACCTCGAGTACCGCTTCTTGGAGAGGAGCATCCGAGCCATTGGGATCGGCCATGCCATTCGCATCTTCGTATTTCAGCAACACAGATCGCAGTCCGTTTCGACTACAGTATGCTTGGTACATGCGGAGCAGATCGCCGGCGAACAGAGCTGCTTCGCAGCCGCCGGCTCCTGGCCTTATTTCCAAGAGGCATGGCAGGTCTGCGAAAGGGTGTTTGGGTACCAGAGATGCAGTCAGCGATTGTGAAGCATCGGCAAAGGCGGTGATGGTTGGCGCCAGGTCATCGGCAGCAAGTTCGCGTATTTCAGGGTCGGTGGAGGAATCGTGGAGCAAAGCATTCAGTTCGGACAGAGACTGCGACCATTGTCAGCTTCACGCGCAAGCACTGCTGCCGGCGTAATGAGAGAGTACTTGGTCCGCTTTCTCCCAACTTCGCAGTGCTTCCGTGACGGAAGCAAGCTCGCCCACTTTCTTCGCTGTAGGGGTGTCGAAGTCTTCGGCCAATTTCTTGGAGAGCGTCGCATGCTCAGCTGCTACTGAGCGAGCGCGAGACAGCAGGGCTGGCGACACGCTGTCGGCAGAGGCCACGACTATCGAAGATCAGTTTTCGCAGGTGGCATCCGTGTTCTCATTGCGTACCAGTGCTCTGCAGGCGCACATTGCGTCTCACGAGCGGGCGCGACAGTCGGAGCAGGCATCGGAGGCAGGCCCAGGGCGTGCTGAACATGACTTGCTCGAGATGCAGCCCTCCGGCCGATGCGGCTCAAGAACAAAAACATCAACATCCGGCAGCAGCATCTCGGTCTCGGCTAAGCTGCCTCCGTGTGCTGCAGACCTTCAACGGCCACGGAGCCAACAGCAACAGCGTCGGTTCCGTGTTGGTCGTGCCGCTCATGGCCGCGGCGAACATGCCGGACCGTGAAGCCGTGGTTCCTGTCGGCCGATGCCTTCCGAGCAGGGCTACATGTATCGGATCGTCCTGTATCTGTATCTGTACCTGTACCTGTACCTGTACTATGGGCCTGTACCATGACCAAAGCAGTAGGTGGGAGGCATAGCGGAGGATAGTGGGATGCTGAGCAGTTGGCGCTGCATTTGCTCGACACATCCCCGCCGAGGTCATCGACAATCGACACTCCCTCGCTCCGTCTTCGCTCTTGTTCGCTCCTCGCGCGTCTGTCACTTTCATCCACGAGTCAGTTGTCTCTAGTTTTTGCTGCGAAGTTGCAGCCGTCGGTCGTAGCTGTTGCACTCACCTTCGTCGTCCACCACTTCGTACAGCCTATGCCAGTGAGTACAGTACCCCATCCCCTTCGCAATCATTAGTAGAACCAATTGCGACTCACGCCTCATGCGCACGAGCTGTTCCACTGCTCTTCCTTCGCTGACAAAGTCGAGCAGCATCCCGAGAGCGCACATATCCAGCTTCAAGTCCGTTGTGCGAACACTCGCGAAACCCAATCACAATGCCTCTCAACGCGAATGCGATTTATCCTGCCTCGGATCCAGACTTCATCTCCTTCCCCAGCCGGCGCAGCGTAGTCCACAGCACCAAAGGCATAGTAGCCAGCACCCAGCCTCTTGCATCGCAATGTGGACTGAGGGTGCTGAGGGAGGGCGGCAACTGCGCTGTACGTATACATCTTTGCTGTTTTGTGCGGACCCGAAGCTAACCATGTGAACAACAGGACGCTGCTGTAGCAGTCGCAGCAGGTCTGAACCTTACTGAACCCGGGTCCACAGGCATAGGCGGCGACATGTTCTGTCTCTTCTACGATGCTAAGTCTAAGAAAATCCACGCCCTCAACGGCTCAGGTCGATCCGGCGGGAAGGTGACCCTGGAGGGCATGAAGAAAGACCTCGGGATAAAAGATGGCGAATCTGGACAAATACCAATGAACAGCGTACACGCGGCTACGGTGCCAGGCGCAGCGGCAGGGTGGGTGGACGTCGTGCAAAAATTCGGCAGTGGCAAGGTGACCATGGAACAGATCCTCACGCCTGCGATTGAGCTTGGTGAGGAGGGGTTCCCCGTGTCAGAGAACTCTGCGTACTACGTAGGTACTCCGAGATCCATATCCGTGTTAGGGTTAGATCGCTGAACGCGACTGTAGTGGGGAAAGAGCGAGCAGTCCATCCGGGACGCCTCTCCCAACTTCGCCGAGATGCTCAAGAAGGACTCCTCCGCAAAAGATGGATGCCGGGCCCCCAAACCTGGTGAATTGATGAAGAACCCTACCCTCGCCAATACCTTCCGTCTCCTCGCCAAGCACGGCAAGAAGGGCTTCTACGAAGGTGCTGTCGCTGAGGCCCTTGTGAAAGTTGTGCAAGACCTCGGCGGCCATTTGACCATGGACGATCTCAAAAAACATGGCGAGATGGGCAGTGAAGAGGTCGACCCTATATCTCTGAAGTTCAACGGGCAAAATATCGGCAAGACGCAGTCTAACTATATGGAGGACAAGTCAGACGCCGGAGTGGAGGTATGGGAGCACCCTCCAAACGGACAGGGCATCGTAGCACTCATGGCTTTGGGAATGTTGGAGGAGCTTGAGAAGAACGGAAAGATCAGGAAATTCGCAGAGAAAGACCACAACTCCGCTGAGTACGTTGTTTCCGGACTCTAGGCAAGACCACTGGATGTTACGGCTGACACAGATACGCAGACACATTCATGCCGTAATTGAAGTCCTCCGTATCGCCTTTGCAGACGCGAACTGGTGGGTCACCGACCCAAACGTCGAGAAGGTGCCATCGAAAGGTCTCATATCCCGCAAATACCTCGCCGAACGCGCCAAACTCTTCGATCCCAAGAAAGCCACCGATCTCCTCGATCACGGCTCCCCAGCTCACAGCCACAGCGACACAGTCTACTTCGCCTGCACCGACAGCTTCGGCAACGGCATCTCCTTTATCAACAGCAATTACGGCGGCTTCGGCACCGCCATCATCCCCAAAGGCTGCGGCTTCACGCTGCAGAACCGTGGCGCCAACTTCGTGCTGCAACCCGCCGACCATCCTAATATTCTCGCGCCGAGCAAGCGGCCCTACCACACCATCATCCCCGCCATGATCACAAATCCGAGCGACGGCAGCCTGCACTCCGTCTACGGCGTCATGGGTGGCTTCATGCAGCCGCAAGGCCACGTGCAAGTGCTGCTCAACATGCTCGTCTTCAAGTACAACCCGCAAGCCGCACTCGACGCGCCGCGCATTTGTATCGGCGCCGGCATGCCCGACCAGGGTAAGGTGCTCGATCGGACCGTGTATCTGGAGGACGGCATTAGCGAGGAGGTGTACGGGCAGCTGAAGAGCATGGGTCATGCCGTGCAGATGCTGAGGGGCCACGAGAGAGGCCTGTTCGGGCGTGGGCAGGTCATTAGGAGTCATGTGGACGACGGCCAGGTTGTTTGGAGCGCGGGCAGCGATCCGAGGGGCGATGGAGCGGCTGTGCCGGCGTAGATGGAGCTGCTGCGCTTGTGTATATCGACGTCCAGTCAGATCCACGGAAGTCGCCCGAATCGGGGTGTCCCAAGGGTGTCGGATGACTAAGTCTATGGACTTAGGCAGGAGCTGGGGGGCGTGTCCTGACACGCGAGCCGACCTCATCTCTTCTCCACTCGCCGTGTCTCTCTCTCTCTCTCTCTCTCTCTCCACACACACAGCATATACAGACACCGCTATTCCTCCAGTGATCCTCCGCCTCGAGCTGAGTCGAATCGATCTTTGCTCTCTTCCCAATCCCAATTCCAACCAGCGTGCGATTTCACATTGACAATGTATGCGCAGGAGAAATCGTGCTACAGGAGCTGTGCAATCTGGCTGAGCATCCGACTCTGTTTACAGGCAGTCCTACTTGGGTCTCTCGGATACAAATGACCACTGCAAAAACCAACATTCCGGAATGGCTGCGGGTGTATTTTCTCTGGGCCTGTTCTCCTCTGGAGTGTGCAAGAAGGGAGTCGCGTCTCTGCTGTGAGGCTTGAAGGCAACGTTGAATCATTGCCACACATGGCTGGGCGGCCTGACGATTCTCAGCTGCTCCTGCTCGCGCTCGTACCTGTTCTCGCGCTCCTCATTCCCAGACCAGTTCTCAGCGCTTTATGGTCTTGCTGTCTCTAGCGCTCAATTTCCAGCATCAAACAGCCACCTCTACTTCCATTGCCTTGTCAAGGCGAGGCTGAAGAGCTCAGTAAGAACGCGATTCCTATTCCACACAATAAGCTGTATTTCCACTTCGTGACTGGTCACGTGCGTCGCTATGTCTCGACGCTGCGCGTGCATGGTCAAATTCTCTTGACACACGTTCATAGCACGACGAGGCATGAAACACAAGGACAAAACTCCAATAGTGAATGGCGATGGCAACTATTGATCTTACTTGCAAGCCTCAAGTAGTACGGCGACTCCAATATCGATTTTTGCCGGCGATTTTCTCCGCCCTGGCGACCTCACTCTGGGCAATCTCGTCACCAACACTCGACGACCCCGACGCCCAGCAAGCATCATGCTGGATGTCCAGGGTAAATGAACCCAACACATGCGCATATCCCTTCACACCCATCAGACATATATACAGGTTCTAGAATATCGCAATTGCACCTGGCGGACTTCCGACTCCACCCTTGACATGCAGCGGCGCACTCGTCAAGAAGAAGGTCCACCGGTTGTTCTTCTCACACGCCACACTCAACTTCTCCAGGTCCCACATCTCGCCGATCGGCGTGCCCCACTGCACCAGCAGCCACTCGTGCAAGCACCACCCGGTCTCAAGTGGTGGTGGCCAGGCCTCGAAAGCGACCGTATCGCCCCCAACGGCGGCGAAGTGATGGTCGTAGAGCCAGCGTACGGAAGCTTCGTTGTTCTGCACGCCGATCGCCACGCTGTTCTCTTGGGTGCCCTTCTTGCGCTCTTCAGGGGAGGCGAAGCTAGAAAGGGATCAGCGAGAGAATGGTGAAGGCATTGAAACAGGTAAGTTACTTGTGCCAGCGAACGTAGCCGCTGCGGACCAGCATGATGTCGCCTTGTCGGGGCGTCACGCCTTGGTACCGGAGCGTCTCTTCGAGCTCAGTGGCAGGAATCTCGTGGCGCGATACTGGCGAGGGAGGGTTGCCGTGCTTGTGCTCGTACCAGCGGAGCTGAGATGGAAGTGTGAGTACGTACAATTTGAGCATGATTCTGGACAACATACCCAGTCGACAAGAATACCACGCCCAACTATACCGCCACGCTCACACCAATCTGTGAAGTGTTCAGCAACGCCAAGCTTGGATACTCCAACCATCGCACTCACTGTGGATGCCATTGGTGATGGACTTGGTGGCTTCTTCGTGCGAGAGGCCGTTGTAGTACATGCCGCTCGGTTGATGTGCGAACTTGCTTCCAATCAGCTTTCTCCATCGCAGCTTCGTACGCCCTCAACGCACGTGTTTCAAGCTGTCCCATTGGGAGCCGCTCTGCGTGTTGATGTAGATTTCGTCATCCAACGCCTTGAAGCCGAGGGGTGCGAGATCGACGACTTTCTGGTCGAACTCCTTGCGCCCGAAGCCGGGGAACTGCACGTTGTCCAGCGACCAGTCGAGCTGGATGTGCTCGCCAGTGCTGATCTCCTTACTGGCTTGGCGCACAACGTCGGAGGTGAGGAGATTCAGAGCTGTGTCGAGGTTAGTCCATTGCAACCTCCGAAAACTCGATCTGGGTCGAGAGAGAGAGAGAGGGAGAAGACACTCACTGCCAATCTCGTCCCTCTTGCCGTCCGTCTTGTCGAAAAGGCCCCAGATACAGCCTTGAGGCTGGCCCTCGACCTTTGGCAACGCATCGAAGTGCGGGAACTGCTGGCTGGGGGCGCCGGTTATGGTCGAGACCAGCGACGACAGACGGCCCTGGGCGACCTCGATCTTGCTCTTGCCTTTCGCGTCGGTCATGTCGGATCAATGGGGCAGTCCTGCCAAACGCGCGATCGAGAGTAGGGGCATCCACTGCTTTAAGGCTGTCGACTTTGGCCATGCGCTTCTGCGGTTGCCGCATGTCCGAAACACGGGGAGCGAGTTTGCGGGGTCGCGGGGAAGCTTTTGCCTGCTTTTGGCCATCCGCACAACGTCCCGTCTCTGAGGACTCTCATGCTAATCTTGAAATCGCATTCGGTGCCTTCACCGTGGCTGAGAACGACACAGAAGCCAACATGGTCACAGGAGTAGAAGGCAGGTTGCAGATATGTACACAGTCGACTGAGTGCTATGAACACATACTGGTTCGGCGCGAGAACGACCTCGACCAGAGCCACACAGATCGACAACACCGAGCCGAAACACCGCGCTGGGTCGGGAAAGGTGTACCTCGGATGCCTTTGCAGGGCTTACGACAGCGCCAGAAAGCGTTGTTTCCACCTTGTAACCCTCGTCAAACGAAGCCTGCACCCCCTAAACGCAGAAGACAAGAAGTCAACGACGTGTCACCGTTTGCTTCTCTGAGACCACGTCCATATACGGGGTTTACTGTCCAGCGCTCTGCATCTTCTTGAGGGCCCTGAGGGACTTTCCTGGCACGACGGTGCTCAAGTCACCGACGGGCAAGGTGAAGGGGAAATCGACAGCTTCCATCAGCTGTACGAGAAGGAGGTACCACGCCAGCATACTAAACGCAAAAGCGCAAGCACCACCAGCCTACGATAAAGGAGACGTTGGTTAGTAGGGTTCAGACGATCACTGAGCAAAAAGCACCTACCACTACCAACTTTCCCCCTTCTACCACGTTTCCTTCCGCGAATTGCCAGTAAGCGCCACTCAGGCACCCAAATGCGACCACGAGGATGAGGAGGACCATAAAGAGGACAATGTTCGTGCGGATGGCGCAGATCATGAAGCAAAATGTCACCACACCCATGAACAGAAGGTAGAAGGCTGCAAAGAAGGTGGTCAGCGACTTCAACATCCAGCACGGTAACTGTGACAAGAGAACCACGCACCGAAGGTTGCGTAGAACTCCGGTGTGGCGCTGCCTTCCAATGTGTTGCCGAGAGGAGAGTAATTGGCGCCGACGCCGAACCAAGGTATAAGCGTACATCCTTGCACAAGCCAGAAAGCACCTGCAAGGGGAGTTAGTACGTGAGTATGCGTCTGCTATCGTAGGAGATAGACAAGCCTACGTACCGTAGGTGAAGAAGAGACTGGACGAGAAGGTGTTGCCGAGGATCCATTCACCGAAACCACCGATGAATTGCAGAATACCGCCGAAGAAGACGAACGGGCATCTGTTCAGCGGGCGTTAGTAAGTTACCCCCCAACCTATGTGCAGCATCGGGGACGCACAGAATTGCTCCTCCACCGCCTCCAGCACCTCTCCAACCCATGAGGACGCAGGCATTGGGAGATGCAGCCAACAAGAAACCAATAAGAGCAATTGGCGTGGGGTTGCCAAATCTCTTACGTAGATCACCAGCCGCTGGCTGTTCGGGAGAGAGGTAGAGCTTCTCGAAGACATCCTTCGGGATGGAAACGCTCTCAGCCGTCTTGATCCTGCGGAGGTAGTCTTCGCGGGAGCCGTTTTGCTGAAAGTCTTGGATCTTATCAGCACTGCTGTCGTACTCGCTAGATCCAGACATAGTCCGTGAGAGTGAGGGGTGGGTAGTCGGAGAGATATAGATATGGATTTTCAAAGTAAAGACGGCTCGTCGATCGACAACAATGATTGTGGAGAGAAGGGAAGAGGAGGCTTTCGGACTCAAGACCAGCGTTTTTGGAGACGAATGTGCAGCATCCGGACATCTTCCACTTGCCGTGCCCAAAATTCAGACCATTGTGCTGCTCCTCAACCCGAGGTTAATGCCGTTACTGCATCGGAATAGGAAGATTCGCACCTTCGCTCACTGCCCGCAACCCGTGTCCATGACCTCGAAGCTTTGAGGCGCGTACAAGCTTCCACCTTAGCCGTGTATCTTTGCTATCCCCAGATAGGGGTGGCAGGCCTCATATCCCCATTATATCCGCGGCCTGTGAGGCTTGATTGGATGCATTTCCGTGTCAGCTCAGTTGATTGCATGCAGCCTGTGTGCGGCTTGTGCGGCCCTAGTTGCGTCTTCCCAATCTGCTGGGACGTCGAAACGCCGCTGTTTGTCATAGTTTGTGCAGTTCGAGGCCGCATGCTCGGTCGTTGCATGAATGTGGGGATGGCGAGATTGAGCACAGCTTGTCCCGAACCTCAGCACTTCTCCAGACTGCTCTCGGAAATCGAGGCTTTGGCAGACTACCTTACCTTTGTTGTGCATCGCTGTGTTACATTGCCAGAGGCATTCTACCCTCTTGTGATCATCCGAGGATGAGCGGTGGCACGTTGTGCAAACGATGAGAATTGAGTTCTAGACGTCGCATATGAGCCACGTGGATGCGTATAGGTATACTTGGACAGCGAGATCGTTGTAGCGGAACGACGTGATACATAGCATGACCCGATAACGGACAACTTCTCAAGGATCATACGCTCGATCCTGTTCTAAGACAACTTCCATCAAACATTCAGTTCCCAGGTCGAACGTCCATATCTTCTCGATCCGCAGTCAAGCAGAACTCAGCAGCTCAAACCATGCCTCCATGCAGCACCCGAGGCCATCAGTCGCCTGGAGAGAAACATCACCAACCCTCCCCCTTCCACGCAGCAGAGTCGGCTCGTTCTTGCTCTCCTCGTCCCTGCCTCGAGTGGTGACGTCCCGCTCAATACATTCACACAAGACAGACTCCGATCACTTCTGACAGTAGGCCGAATGTGATCAAACATCCGCGGGTTGCGATCAATGAGCGCAATCCAAGGGCCGTGAGAAGCATCTCAAAGAAGGCTGCTGAATATACCTCAATACCCCAGGGGCAAGCATGGATGGTAACGTGGGCGACATGAGCTGGGTTTCAACACCTGTTTGGGGAACGGCCACCCTCAAGACGTAGGTAGGTCAAATCTGATGCAAGAGGCAATTGGTCACGTTGGTACAGACGGTGAGGAAGCAGGAGTCAAGCTTGTAGGTAAAGGGTTCGAAAGCATGTTCGGTTGCATCTGTGATAGTGAGCTAAGAAGATGTACTAAGTGGAGAGACGAGGAGCAGTATGAGTTGAGAAAAGGGCGCTGCAAGATCAGGTCCTCCCGCTGGTGGGGTCTTTCTTGTGGAAGTGTGTGCAAACAACGTAGAGCTTGGTCCAGCAACAGTCGTCCTTCTTTCGACCAGCTGTATGCTTTCACGATGCTGAGGCTCTAGCTTGCTCCTATGGAGAGAAGAACGTGTATAGATTCATACAAGCATTCGGTGGTGGTGGTGGTGGTGGTCTCGCCGCTCCTGCCTCTTTGGGCAGGGTCTCGGACTAACTGAAGCCGCATCATCAATCATCGCCGGCATCGCATCTCACATCGCATGGACGAGAGGTCGTTATGTCTAGGTGAGAGTCCTCTTCCCTTACCATCGCAGTTTTCCTCTTCCGAATCACACAATGGCTGACATCTCCAAGTGCCCGCCCCTTAGTCGTTCTTCCGTACAAGCGGCACACAACCTCATCCGCTCCAACATTCATCTCACACCGGTGTTGACATGCCAGACTCTAACCGACATTGCGTCAACGCCTCAGTCGCCAGAGGCATTGAAGGGCACCGAATACGAAGGCAAGGAGCCAGCGAGGCCGAAGATCAACCTCTTTTTCAAATGTGAAAACCTACAGAAGATTGGGGCATTCAAGGCGCGAGGAGCGTTCCACGCGCTGGCAAGACTGACTGACGAGGAGTTGGAGAGGGGTGTTGTAACGCATAGTTCTGGTGCGTCATCTCAAGCGGAAAACAAGCCGGGTCAACTGACACGATGTCACTCAACAGGCAACCATGCCCAAGCCCTCGCCCTGGCAGCCCGTACCCGTGGCGTCAAAGCCCACATTGTCATGCCCACCATCTCCACGCCTTCCAAGATCGCCGGCACCAAATCCTATGGCGCCGATGTCATCTTCAGCGGGTCCACTTCCACTGAGCGCGAGGCTGTAGTCGCGGACGTTATCGCTCGCACCGGCGCTATCCTCGTGCCGCCCTATGATCATCCGGATATCATACTGGGCCAGGGAACAATGGCACTGGAGCTGGAGACGCAAGTCGAAGACCTGATAGCCAGGAACTCAGAGTTGGGTGCGAGGCAGAGGATCGTGAATGGGGCGAAGGCGAGGAATGGAGACGTGAGACACAAACAGGCTTTGCATGCGGTCATCGCGCCTTGCGGTGGTGGAGGCATGCTGTCAGGGATTGCGATTGCGCTCGAGGGAACTGGTATCACAGTGTTTGGCGCGGAGCCGGAATTCGAGGGCGCAGATGATGCAGTGAGGGGCCTTGCAGCGGGAAAGAGGGTCGAAAGTGTGAAGACGCTCACGATAGCCGACGGATTGCGAACACCTGTGGGTGAGATACCATGGACAATCATCAGCGACAAAAAGAAGGTTCGAGGTGTCTACAGCGTCAGTGAAGAGCAGATCAAAGCCGCCATGAAGTTGGTCATGGAAAGGATGAAGGTCTTTGTAGAACCGAGTGCGGTGGTGGGCTTGGCGGTCGTTTTGTACGATGAGGGATTCAGACGGTTAGTGGAGGAGGAGAGTGGCGAGGAGGGATGGAACATCGGAGTCATCTTCAGTGGCGGCAACACCACACTCGAGGCTATCGCGAAGCTGTTTGAGGCGCCGGAGGAGAAGAAGGAGAGAGCGGAGGGTATTCTAGGAAAAGATGGAGAGAGGGTCGCCGAGAATGTTGCTGGCTGAAGCCATATACAGGGCCAATGTCAATGAAGCTACTGATCTTCTTTGGAAGATTTCTCACCCATTCCCACGCTCAGGTGCAAATTGTGCATTGTCCGTTCAAGTCAATACTCAAGAACATCTCCTGACACCAGTGATGCAGTCCAAGGCACTATCTGCAGCAGTTCGTGACTGCAGCCACTCTGCACGTGTCTCTCTCCTTCCTGACTCATCTCATCGTCCTTTTCAATCTCCTCCCAAGCTCAGAATTAAGCAGCTGAACTGCCTTTCCGGGACTGTCACCGCCGAGCTATTGAGAGCTCGGATCAGCACCAGGTCGCCTTCTATTGGTAGTTTTACGAGATCTTCTCCATCAGCTCCATTGCCCTCCAGAGCGTGTCTTCTGTCTCATTGTCAAAGCCGGGTAACCTTACAAAACCCTGCGAGTGTCACATGCTAGAAGACCCGTGTGTTCTCGTCGAAGTTGCTTGATATTGTGTATCCGTCCTCGTTTTCCTACCCATCTTGTTCAAGAATCACTGTCTGCTTTTGCTACTGTGTGCTTTGCTTGCAACCAGAAGAAACAGTATGTACGCTAGAATGAGATGTAGTCAATTCCGAAAAAACATATCTGGGTTTTGCAGGACATTCATCGAGCGGACGGAGGCTGTGTGAATGATGCCATGTATACCGCTGACACATGCAGGGCAAGTCGGGGCGATGCTTAGAGATGGTGAATATTGGGGACCGGGCCGACGGGTACAACTTTCGAACGGGAAGCACTTGCATAGCCTTTCTTGATCTGTCCACTATCATCAGTTGGGTTGGACCGCTTTTACACGTTGCCCAACTAACCACATCGAACCGCAACGTGTTCTTGAAAGCGCCATTCGTCCGCTCGCTCTCATCCCAGTACAGCCGCCTTAACCATTCGTACATGCGTGGATAGTCGTGACGAATCATCTTGAGATTACACCGAAAAAGGGTATGGTAGGCCACATCAAACCGGATGATCGCCGTATACAGCCTGATGTCGGCATCGGTGATGTGCTCGCCGAAGAGGTATGGCTGATGCCCCGGCTGGCCGAGGTGCTCCTCGACTCTGTCTAGAGATTCGAAGAGTGGGTATATGTGCTCCTCGTAGGCTTCCTGAGTACTTGCGAAGCCGGTCTTGTACACACCGTTGCTGATGAAATCTTCCCGATATCAGCTCAAAAGAGGGACGGATACTGTCACGATGCGGACGACTTACCGTACACCCATTGGTTCATCTCCTCTATCGCGGGTTGGAGGCTCTTCGGAAGCAGGCCAGCCTCGCCCTTTGTCTCTTCACGCTTCTCAGGGGGCAGAAGTCCATCAAATGCGGTGTAGAACATGCGGATTATGTCGCTGCTTTCATTGCTCACAATCGTCTCTATGCAGAATGAATGAGCAAACTGAGGTCGAGACACCCAAATACTAATATTGGCCAAAGTACTCGCAGACCACGGATACTTCGACTTCGAGGAACTGCGGTCCGCCGATCGAAATCACTCAGTATCCATGATTGGAAGTCATACAAGCATCGTAAACTGTTGCTTGGGGCTGGTACAGCTGTGCGTACGCGTGCGATGACGTGAAAATGGCTGACTAGAGAACCACGAAAGGTTACGCTTCGACTTACCCTTCTTCTTGTCCCAGAGCATCGGGACCGTGACCCGTCCGTCATAATGAGGATCGACCTTTTCATAGAACTCTCGCAGATACTTGAAGCCATAAAGGGGATCCTTCTTCGGACCCACTTCGCCATCTCCGGAGAAGTACCAGCTCTTCGCTGGGTCCATAGCATCTAACACGATGAGCTGGATGATGTCGTCGAGACCTTTCAAGGTCCGCACGATGCTCGTTCGATGCGCCCATGGGCAGCCAAGATGAATGTAGAGCGCATAACGGTCTTTCTCGGGCGGGAAGGCAGAGTTGCTGTCTGGCGTGACGAAGTTTCGAAACTGAGAAGTTTGACGCCTGAATTGGCCGTCTTTGTCTGCGACATCAAGGACGCCCTTGCGATTTAAGACAGCAGAGTCAGACATGTCTCCACACGAGCCGAGTAGTTAATGATTACCTTCGGTTTGAGTGTATGTCTATACGGATCTGAAGCAAGCGGCCACGTCATGACGTCGACCGGCACTTCAATTTCTCCGACAGCCGGACGCAAGTTCAATCTTCCTTCCAGATTCTCCCCTGTAGACGCAAGATGCAGATACGCAAACCTCGCCTACAACACATGTGGGACCCCTCAGACTCACAGCTGGGCTGAGATCAACTTCCCGGCTGGGTGATAGTACAATCTCTCCGTTAGTTGTCACCGTTGTCTCACTCTGGTGCCACTGCCGATTACGTGAGCGAGTCTGCTTTTGCATCACTGTGCTGCCATGCCCAAGGACTCAAAGGTTCAGGAGAGCAAGGTACTGCATAGTTGAGCTATTTGACCGCTTGGAGAAGGTTGACAGAATGATATCAGGCCTTGACGATTCTCGCAACAACCTCGTCAACGGTCTCCTCTGGCAACCCCAATAAGTGG
>NAJN01000224.1:0-30118 GCA_005059845.1 Cryomyces minteri
ATCACACTGATCCACCGTTGGAGTCACCCAGCTTGAACGTCCAGTCAGGTCCTTCATCATCTATCACTATCCAGGATCAAGAGTTGCCACCTTATGATCTCTTGTACGCACTTACAGATCTTTTCTTCAAGCACATCAACACTTGGTGCCCTATACTCCACCGCCGAACCACGCTTGATGCCCTGTTTGGTCCATCGACCTTGGACGAGGCAGACCGCGTTCTACTGCATGCCATTGTCGCAACCACGTTACGATTCTCTACTGATGCGCGGCTCACACCGGAAAGCAGGGACAGGTATCACTCAGCGTCAAAGCAGAAGGTCCTTCTCTACGGGCTTGAGAACAGTTCAGTCAAAGCTCTCCAAGCATTGGTAATATTGGCGCTGGACCTTGTGGGCTCGTCCAATGGACCTCCGGGCTGGAATCTACTAGCTCTCATTACTAGGAGTGTAGTTCAGCTTGGTCTAGCGGTTGAGACAACCTCCTCATCCGTATCGCCCAAGTATCCATCTATCTATACCTTACGAGCCATGGTACTGCCAGAGTCGCGAAGTTGGATCGAGGACGAAAGCCGACGTCGGCTTTTCTGGATGGTGTACGTTTTGGACAGATATGCGACGATAGCTACGGCTTTCGAGTTTGCATTGGACGAGAAAGAGATTGATCGGAAACTGCCCTGCAGAGACAACCTGTTCTCCAGAAATCAACCTGTGGAGACGAGATGGTTCAAGGTCAGTTCCCAAAGCTTTTCACATTCGTCGTATCGGCAGCTTTCTTCAGAGGCTCTCTACCTTAACAACTATATTCAATGTTCCGGCGGTGGTACGAGAGGGAAAGACCCAGGGAAGTTCTGTGATCTTCCGGCGTCAAATCAGAGGTTGAGGCGGCGTCTAGCCTTCGGTGCACGTATCAGTCAATTCGTCACATGGTGTTCGCATTACTAACTTCCCTATCAAGACTTCTCAAAGAGAGGATTACAGCATGAACAGACCCGAGAACCTGGGATCCTTTTCGTATTACATCGAGATAATAGGCATCCTCTCCCGGATTCATCAGTTCCTCAAGAAGCCTGTAGACATCGGTGCGCTGTCAGACGTCGAGCAATGGCAGGGCGAGTACCGCGAGCTAGACAATATTCTGACCTCCTGGAAGTTCAATCTACCCAGTGAGTACGGCAACATGGCACGCTTGTTCGGCGGCGGAAATAAGGTAGTGAATTGTGGGTGGGTGATGCTGCACGTGACGTACCACACGACAGTGATACGACTACACTCATCAGCAGCATATCCGACCACTCGGTCTCCGATTTTCACACCGTCATTCAGTGCCAGTCAAAGGTGCCTAACGGCAGTGGAAGACATCTCGGCACTCTGCGCATACGTGCGGAACAATGGCTTGCTCACCAAACTCGGCCCGCCTTTTGCGTTTTCGCTGTGGGTTGCAGCTCGTTTGCTTTTGGTACACGGCTCGACGATCAATCAACAAGTGAACCCCGCGATCCACTCGTTGGTAGGGACACTTCGCGAGATGGGAAGGTGTTGGAACGTGGCCGATCGTTATGCTACACTTCTGCAACGCGTGCTCGACGAGTATAGGGAATCTGAGCATGCACCTGCCGGCGCAAATGGCGAGCGTGTAACGCCATCGACAGTGCGAATTCTCGCTGACATGCGCCGCTGCGCGTACGACCTGGACTTCCTCATCTCTAGGCAGCCGAAACAGCATGTGGCAGCGGCCCGGCTGGCGTCTGTCACACCAGCGCGCACGCCTGGACCCAATGAACTGGAGTACCTCGACGTTTTCGATTTCTTCAACATGCCAAGGCTTCCAATGCCCGCGGACGTCCAAGGCATGAGTGGAATGACTGGTGCGGAGAGCTACCAGGTCCTCGAGGCAGGCACTACTAATGAGTTCAACTTCATGGTAGACTCGAACACGGATTGGTTCATGAAGAACCCTTCTTGAATTGCTTTGAAGGAGGATCTGTGAACACGCAAGCAGTCTGAGCTTTAGGAAGCCGCGTGCCATGAGAGATCTTCCTAGCAATTGTTGGCCCTTTCACGGTGCGATGTGGAGTTCTCGTTCAAGACGCCGTTCCACAAGAGCACAGAAGGAGGGTTGAAGGAATTCGAGCTGATCAAGTCCTGGATTACACCAACAAAAGCTCTTCCACCTCCTTCGTCACTGCCTTCACGGACCCCCAAACTCGGCACCTTCAAATGGTACTACGGCATATTGAGGAAGTGCAGCTGCGGGCGTTTGAATCGATCTCACAGTCCTAAGGTAGCCTCGACTGGTCTTGAGCTCATACCACTCAGCAAGCCGTTCCAGATATTGTGTTCTACGCTACGAGCGCATGCACAATTGTCGCACCAAAACGGGCAACGGGCTTCCCGACGACGGCTGGGCAACCATCGGTCTGCGCCAATCTCGCCCACGTCGCGCGGGGGTGTGGTGGATGGAAGGATTCTAGGCATTCTTGACAGGAGCCGCCGCTTGCCGGGCCATAAGGAAGCAAGGCAGACTTGATCAGGACGCTCTAGGACAATGGCAGACGAGCACAACCCCATTCGTCCGCTTCCTCATAGCAAGACATGTGTGCACCTAAGACCCATTGGTACTGGCATCAGACTCCAAGTGCATGGCAAATATAGACAGTCCAACGCTCGGCAGAAGTACTTGGGTTGTACGTTGCACCAACCAAGATATGGAAGGTTTAGCCTACTGTGACACTCACAACTTCGTGCCCATCTGCCTTCTGCTGCCCTCGAAGGTTCATCCCGAGCTTCTTGCAAACCACCGTGATGCAACGATGTGTGCTGCGATCGGGATCTTCCAAACACTTCTCCTGCCCCTCAGCAGCCATTGTGGCCAGCTCGGACGGCTGACCAGAAGCCATGTCACGCACAACCACCCAGACTCGATTCACCACGTACCCTAACATAGTTGCTTCGTCGAGAGCCGACCCAGCCCCAGGCCTCAGCTCTGCCCGGTTGGATTCCGACGACAGTACATCACCAACCTGAGCATCAACCCCGGACCATGCACAAACGACGTAGGTGTACACGAGCACGACGACCGGTAGCCCGAGTCCGTGGTAATCAACTCTCCGGATCCTGCACCTTCCCGGCACAAGAAGCTGGAGGAGCCCTAAAGCCCACCAGCAGCCAGCGTCGCGGTGAGCCTAGTCGATCCTCACGCTGCTGCTATCTGCTTCAGCTGGGACCCGCCCTGACTATGCCACTGTCACCATACCGCACTCGTTCATACCACCTGACCTATAGCGTTGTGTAAAGCCATGTTCCCCTCTTGAGATGCCTTGTGTCCTGCTCCGAGCTAGTGCAATTGATTCTCTCTTCTCGTCCAGTCGTAGACATTACTCTTTCCTCGAGCTCAACACTCGTACTGTCAGCTTCGCTGCCTGAACTTACACTTCCAAAACATATTCCATATCGCCTCGTCGCTCCTCTTGTTCGCATTGTGCACTCGTATGGAGCCAATCCGTTCCCGTATATCTTAAAAATCACGAAAGACTTCACTTTCGTCTACGCACATCACCTAAACCCTCTTCCTTCCCCACCAGTCAGCATGTGTATCCAGGTCGTCGAGCGCTTCTCCGTCTGTCGATGTCTTTACTTCCGACATGGCATCGACAGATGTACCATGTATGGGCAGCGCGGGCATTCAGTCCAAGAGAAAACCGTCCTCGTCGGCTATCAGTGTACAAGTCATGCATCCTAATATTCTTTTCAAGCCAGACATTATCGGGAGGTAGAGGCCTTCGACATACCGAACATGACAGCGGCGGACTTGGTTCCTCACCTCTCGGCTGCTGCGAATCCACTAAATGGCTACCTATAACTCTACCTTGAGTCATGAGCTAAGGAACTCGGGCGGGACAACGGAATTCTCTTGCTTTACATCCACCCATCATCGAACTTGCTGTTTGACCTCTATGCGACGGTACGCCTACGCCAGGCTATCTCCGAGCACCAGGTGGCCTTGTTTGACACTGCTCACCAAGGTGTCGTGTGTCGATCTCCCATCTCTTACGCGAACCACGTCTTACTGAAGACCTGCGCGCCCTACATGACACAGCAACAACGGAACTGTCCGGACTCCACCGCCTCAGCAGCAAGGCAACGCTCCTCCCCAGTGTTCTCACACGGGTTGCGACATGTCAGTTGTATCATCAGCTTTCGGCGACCCCTGTACTGGGCACAACGAGGTTGCGCTACTGGACGACCGTCGTGGAAACTCTTGCAGGTCATTGTGGTTTACTCATCTCATCAATCCGACAGAGTGGTAACTCACCTACGTATCATTGAGGTGTGGATCTTCGGAGCGGCCGGCTATATATCGTTGGTCACTCTGAATGGTTGAAATAGGTCAAGGCGGTACGTCATCTTGCGGCCTATCATTCAAGGATGCAAGACGGCACACAGGATGTTTTCTCCTTCTTTGTACGTGAAAGGCGGCTCGCTTGCACAGTATTTCCCGTTCACGCGTGTGCTCGCTGTTGGACGCTGATATCGGTATCCTGGTCAGCACCACCATGCTCCCAAGCCACTCTCACATGTGCTTCTGTGCCCCCAACTCAGCACTAGTTGTGCTCATACCTTTCGACTCCTTCGCCGATCGTCAACACACACCCCGTGTAAATGCCTCCTTCACTTCTTGCCCAAACTTTCCCCAGGACAAGCCTTCCATCTCGTTTGGGTATCATCGAGGACAAAGACCTCGCAATCGACCCGCTCTCTGCAGCCATCCCTTCCCTACTCTCCGGGCAGTCTCGAAGAGCATCGAAACGCAATACTAGTGACTCAGCTTTGTCGTCCGCTTACACTCCTCATCCACGCCTGCTGTGCTTGACTGGCGCCTACATACCTCGCCCAGTGCACCTCGCCTCGACTGCGCAGGGTGCAGTGCTTGTGTGCTCAACCGACTAGCTGTCACGCAACTGCTACTGGGGGTGCGAATACATCGCCGACTATATCGCCGAAGCAATTGAAAAGTCGGCGGTCAGGGGAGTGAAGAGTCACAAACGCATCGCAAGCAACATCAGGGACATTGTGGTGTAGCAGGCAGGAAGTGTCATTCTTGTCTAGCCCTCGTCTGGACGTGTTCTGATTGTCTTGGTCTCGGCCGGGCTTTTTTTTTAAGCCACTGCGCATCCACACCGTGCTATGTTTTGTCATGTTTTCGGTTGGTCTGGAACCGGTCGAGCGGGATAGCGAGGCTCGTGTCCCCGAAATTCTCCTTTCTCTGCCTCTCCCCTTCGCTCCCACTTCTGCATACTGCTTCTTCCCTTCCCCTTCCCCTTCCCCTTCCCCTTCCCCTCCTTCTTCACCTCTGCTCCGCAGACCTCTTCGCCACCACCATACCCTCCCCACCACATCGCCGGTCTCCTTCTCTCACGATCAGAGTGGAAGAAGCGCGATGCACACTTGCCGAAATAGGTCAGGCCTCCCTCCATAGACCACGAACGGGAAGGCAGAACCAGCTGCCACCCCAGCGCAGCCCGGTGAGAAGGGCTCTGTGGAAAAAACCAGAGAATGCGTACGAAAGACAAGGAATGTGCGATCCATGTAGGACCCTGTATGTTTGCGGACTTGCAGCAAGGAGGCAAAAAGCGCGCTGGGTAAAGAAGGCTGATAGGCTGTCGGTCCCGACGAGGTCCGGCACGCTACGCGATCTAGCGACGCACGACGATGCCCTGGCGGCGCGTGGTCTGGGCGCGGTACTCGTCCTCGGACTCGCTGGAGCAGGACTCGTCGTCGTCGGAGTATCCGCAGCGCGAGCCGCCGCAGTCGAGCTTGACGCGGTCGCCGGCACGCGTGATGCCGTAGCGCTCGCACGTGCAGCACGAGCTGGTGCTGGAGACGCTGGATGGGGACGAGCTGTTGGAGCTGCGGCTGGATAACGAGGGGACGTCGGACTCGTCGTCGCTGCTGTCATCCTCGGAGTCGTCGTCGTCGTCGTCGTCGTCATCGGAGAGCTCGGCGGCGCCGAGGCGCGCGGAGAGCTGGTCGACGGCCGAGCGTGCGTAGCTCTCGGCGACGATGCGGCGCGTCTCGTTGGGCTTGACGGGCTTGGGCGACTGGATCTTGGACGGCGACAGCGAGCGGCCTTTGGGGATGTCGGCGGAGACGCGGCGGACCTGGCGGGCGGACTTTGCGGCGGCGGGCGCTGGGGCAGCAGCGGCGGGCTTGGCGGACGGGATGTCGAGGATGTTCAGCTTGCGGCCGGTGGTGGGCTCGGTGACGGACTCGCGGGCCGGATCGTGCGAGACGTGGTAGCCGTCGATGATATACTAGTCCGTACAAACAACCAGTGAGTAACACATATGCTAACCACATGCATGGAAACGGAGAGATGAGATGCCGGGGGAGTGGAAGGGCGAGACATACGTAGTACCAGTAACGCTGACCCTGCTTGAGCGTCGCGCCCTGGAATCTGAACGTGCCCTTCCAGCCACCGGTCTTGGTCGCATCCTTGGAGAGCGGCAGCTGGCTCTTGTACCCGTCCCACGAGCCGAGCAGGTGCACGGTCTTGCAGTTGGCGGAGGTGCGAAGGGTGAAGTTGAGTTGGATCGCGGCCATTTTGGTATTGTACTTCTGGGTCTCTTATTGGAAAGCAGGATGCAGAGATTGATTGAGTTTTCCTGACAGAAACTTTGGGTTGAGCAAAGCAAGAGTGTGTGTGATTAGTTTTGGAAAGTCGACCAGCGACGATGAACAACTTGCAGAAAAAGAGTAGATTGGGGGGATGGTTGGGGGGGGGGCAATTAGTGGTGGTGAGTAAGTGAAGAGACGACGATGGCACCAGGCCTTAGTGAGAACAAAAAAGGGAGGATGAAAACAACTGACACACAGACTCTCGAGATTGACAAGCTTGCTGAAGAAGAAGAAGAAAGAGAAAGGCTGCGAGAGACGCGCGATGCAGAGTCTACTTATGTCGCACTCGACGGGCTCGAGTGAGAGCCAGCCGAAGCCAGGCTGGACGCGTGCGTGTGCGGGACCGTTGCACACACCATGGGCACAGCTGCACGCCATCGCACTGCATGTCCAGCGCTTGTGCGCGCGCTGCGACTGGGCAGCCGCCATCTGCAGCTTTCACGGGCGTCGACGGCCTCGAGACGTCGGCGGTTCGAGCACGATGCGTGATTGGCCGAGCCCGCTCGGCCGTGGCTTGCAGCACAGCAGACATCGGGATTTCAGCGCATTGCCCTTCTGACCCGTGCTGCTTCGTCCAATGCGCGAGTTGGCCGAAGTGACGGTGAAGGGGCGAAGGGCCGCGCCGAGTACGATTCTGGCGACGGACTGAAGCCGCGGCGGTTCGATTGCACGGGAATGCGTTGCGGGTAGACGTCTGGAACGTTGCTCCAGCCAACACTGAGGGGGAAGTGGACGTGACTGCGAAGGCCGGAGACGGCGACTTGCAAGGGCTTGGGCATGTGCAGCGACACGGAGCCGATGGCTGGGAACGTGCAGATTGGCCGGTTGGGGCATGCATGCGCGTCTTCCGCTGTCTTGAGAGCACGAACTGCAGGGAGAGGATGTTGAGATCCGTCCGGGATCAACGCTCGTCGTCGGACGAGGGATCCGTGTGAGATGCTGAACCCGCAAAACGCCACTCTGGGCTCGTCTTCAGATTCCCTCGGAAAGGCGAGGTCGTGTGTAGTAAAGCAGGACCATGGACACACCATGCAATTGACTATCCAATACACCACTCCTACAACCAAAACCGAAAGCCCAAGGCTCGACGTTTCCGGAGCCAGACGCATAGCAGCTGCTTCCCGCTCCTGATCACAGTCCGATAAGCGCCTGCAACTCCTCCGGACTCAACGTGCTCTTCCTCCTCCTCGGCCTCCCGCCAATCCTGGTCTTCTTGACCGGCGACCTCAACTTCCCCACCTCATCGTCGTCCTCCTCCTCCTCAAACCTAACCTGTCGGTCCGTCGCTTCCGCTAGAGCAGCCACCGCTGCCTGCGCCTCGGCCTCCGCTTGTGCGATATTCAGCTTCTCCTGCACCGTCAGTCGCTCGCGTTCGGCGAGCTCAGCACGAGCAGGCGGCGCGTCGCAGATGGGCGAGGAGAAGTCGCTGCGCTTTAGGCTCTGTGCTGGCGAATCGGCATGGGTGCGAGTCGGGGAGAGTGACTTGAGTGCCTGTAGTGGGTCAGTGTATATAGGTATGGTGTACTCGCTGCTGCGAGTGGCTACGTTGACCGAGCCGGTGCTGAGAGCGAAACGTACTTTACGCGGAGATCCGGTGGGTGAGAGGTCAGTCGTGCTTCTTGTATCGTCCGACAGGAGAACCTCTACGGTTCTGCGAGAGGACGAGATTGTGTTGCCGGAAGCTCGTAAGCGTTCTGAGCGGCGTGACCGTGACGGCCTCGAAGAGGATTGCGATTTGGCTGGGGACGGCGTGGTGTTGACCTCGAATGTGTTTTCGGAGGCGTTCTCGTCGGCGTAAGGTGTGGGTGAGTCCTGGATCTTTGCAACAAATGCGACTTTTCGAGGAGATGGGACGTTCACGTTTACCTCACGGAACACCTGGCCTTCTGGACGTAGCTGTATGTCGAACATGTCCACGGTCTTCTCACTCTGAGCTGCTCCATGTCCTCTCTCTTGGACTTTCGCTCCGTCTCCATCTTCCGGATCAGATTCAAGCTGGTGCGCTTCCTCAGAACCATCGGTTTCCTCAACTTCCTCGATTTCGTTTGCATCATCGAGGGCTTCGACTTCGTGGCTGTCTGCCGTACCAGAGCTTTCGTCATCGCCATCGTGTAAAGACTCAAGGCCTGTGCCCAAGCCCAATCCCATCTTCAGCTCGTCAAGATTGACAGTGTCACCACTGTCTACCATGCGCTTCCTCCAGCCGTCCATCATCTGGACCGCCTCCCTCCATCTTGCCTCCATCTTCTCCCAGCCCTCCCTTAAGCGCGCAATCTCCTCCTCCCTGACTTCGATCTCCTCCATCGACACGAAGTTCGGGTTGGTCAGAAGTGTTCGTACGTGTGCCATCGTAGTCTCCAGATCCGTCGCCAGAGCTTCGTAACTTGTGGGCAGCGCGTGCAGCATGTTGGCGTTCCTCGCATCTGCCTCTTCGCCATACTCATCTCCGCCAGCGGTGAGGTCGTCGGAAGGACACTGCGCATTCCTGGGTATTCCAAGCATCTCCTTCATACTTCCAAGCGCACCCCTGATGAGCCCAATCAAGCCATCGTTCTCATCGCTCAGACTCTGACTCAGCTGTGTCAGGAAGTCAGTCGTTTCTTGTTTGAGACTATATCCCGGATCCGCAATGTCCACGGCCCCATCTCCCGTCGCACTGCTACCATTGACGCCGTTTGTAGTAGCGATCGCACCAGGCGTGATCGTGATACTCGCCCCCATAATTCCGACCTTATTGCCTCGTTGATGGGCCGTGAGGTGGTTCTTGAGTTTCTGGATTTGCACGTCCCGTTTCCGCACGTCGTTGGCGCATTGCGTCCGTACTTGCGCCAGAGTCGTCTTCAGACGCGCCATTTCCTCGCGCAACGTCTTTGCCGCATGCTCCACGCCCTTCAGCGCCAGTTTTGCCGCGCGTTCGCTTGCTTGTGACAGCGCAAGATCTCGCTTGACGTCTTCAGCGCCTCTCCTCAATCGCTCGATCTCCAACACTGAAAGCTCGTTCTCTTTCCTTAGAGTGCGTAGGGTAAGCGCAACTTTCTCCCTTTGCTCTTGCTCCTTATCCCTTCTCAATAATAGGTCATGTACGAGATTGATGATCCGGCCCATGGTTTCCTTCTCTCCAGGTTCGGACTTCGAGGGACGCGCAAAGTCGACGGTAACGCCATTGCGTAGGAGGCCGCGAGCGAGCAAGAGATTGTTGATGTAAGTAGAGGCAGTGCGAAGAGTCGAGGAGTCCATCTTTGTGCGCAGTTCAGACGTCGCCCTTGACGGTCCTTTGATGGTGCATCGGAGAGTGTTTTCGAAAAGGCGGATCAACCAAAGTAAACAATGCTAGTCCGCATCAGGCGGCTCCATCCTTACCGCCTCGGCAGGAAATTCTAAGTCGAAGCTTTGAGCACGCGAAAGTCCCAAGCAGCGGTGGATTACATCCAGCAGCGCCTCTGTCCCTCATGGCGCCCAAAGTCCCCCTGAACGTCGCCGACTACACTGTCCTCCCCCTCGCCGTCCCGCCTCTCCCCACATATCCCAAGCAGACCACTCACTACCTATACCTCCGCCAATACAACCCGAAAGTCGCAGACGCCGATACCCCGCGCTCTCTTTTCCTCGTAAACATTCCCATCGACACGACTGAAGCGCACATACGCTCTCTCTTTGCCGACCAACTAGGCGGTGCAAGAGTCGAGTATGCAGAGTTCGAAGGAGCGCGGAGTAGCAGGAAGACTACTGCGCCGGTAGCGCCATCCGTACCTGCGAAGGGGAGGAAGAGGAAGAGAGGTCAGGATGGTGGGGGTGAGGATGAGGAAGATGTGGCCAAGCTGCCTGAGACTTGGGACAGGGAGCTGCGACGTAGTGGAAGTACGGCCGTGGTGGTCTTTGTAGACCGAGCATCTGCAGAGATGGCGTTGAAGGAGGCGAGACGGGCGGCGAAAGGTGGGAAGGAGGTCGTGTGGGGCAAGGGAGTGGAAGGGAAGGTGCCCGTATTGGGTTCTGCAAGTATGCTCCTCCATCTCCACCCTCATGGGGTTTTGAAAGCGGCTGACGCACCGACTGCCAGGATATCTCCAGCACCACACCCTCCGCTACCCGGACAAGCTCGCTCTCCAACGCTCCATCGACGCCTACATGACGCATTTCGCCGCTTCGGAAGCCTCGCGCTCCCGCGCCCTCGCCCGCCAGCGCCAAGTCCCCGACGAAGACGGCTTCATCACCGTCACGCGCGGCGGGCGAACGGGGCCGGCGCGACTAGAGGAAGCGCAGCAGAAGGCGGAGGAGCAGAAGGAGAAGCAGAAGGGCAAGGAGGACTTTTACCGCTTTCAGACGCGCGAGAAGAAGAAGGAGCGTGCCGGGGAGCTGGTAAGGGCGTTTGAGCAGGACAGGAGGAAGGTGGAGGAGATGAGGAGGAAGAGGGGGCGGTTCAAGCCTATGTAGAAGCCGCGGGTTACAGTGGGATGAATTGGGAGCGATGTCTGCGTGTCTTTGCTTGTTACGATATACCTCCCATGCACGTTTCTCGATTCGACAGCAAAGAGCAGCACGGCAAGTTCGCGTGATCTGGCTCCTCCGCCAGTATAGCGGCTCGGAGAACTCCAAGGAGCTCTAGTAGGAAGGACGGGGTGATTGTCAGGCTGACATTTTCTGTCTGGGGGGTCCGCTCTGCCATACACCAGGGCCAGCTCGCACCGAGGACTGTCCGATTAGTAGTCAGGGGGGGTGACCACTGGCGGATCTTAGTTTCGCGCCTCCCTTTACCCGTTCACAATGTTGTTCATTGATCTATCGTGGCTCCGCTACGACGCTCTCACGCCGGAGTGGTATTCGGACGGGGTATTGCAAGCTGGCTGAGTGCCTTGCTAGGAGCTGCACACGATGTGAGGAACGAGGTCGAATTAAGCCCATCAAGCTCGTTTTGGAGCAAGAACTCTTTTAGCGCAGCGTAAGTCGTTCAGCGTGAGCTATGTGGTATCTCGAAGCCAGTGTCATCAAACGCCCGTGTCCCATCCCGTTCACAGCCATGCCAGCCCAAGGCCTCCAACTCCCAATCATCCAACCCTCACATCCACGACCCTCGGACTCTCAATCATCCTGTCCTCTCCCGTCCCCATGCCCGCCCTGTCAAAAATCCTGCGATAGTTTTCTGCCTCCAACTTCCGAGCCTGATCCCTCTGCGCCTCGAGCCTCTCGACCCCCCTGAGAATGAAGTCAATGTGCTGGCTGAGCGGCACGTCTGCTGTGGCGCCCACAGTCTCGGGAATCGCCATGCGCTCTCTCAGATCTTCCAGCCCGGCAGCTATCGCCTGCAGCTTCAAGATCGTGCCGCTGACGTGCGCCCACGCCGTCTTGCGGTAGACGCCGTGACCGAGCTGCGATTGCCACCCAACTTGGTCCACAGCTGCGCGAAGAGCTCATCTTTGTTTTGCGTCATGGTCGCGTCGTCGCGCGCGGCGACGCCCGCGATGATGTCGAGGCGGTCGTCTAGGTTCTGCAGGATGCCGAGCAGGGCCTGCGCTTCCATGATTAGGCGCGCGATCTCCTCTTCGACGGCGCTAGTGTGCTTGAGGTACTGCCCGAGCAGGACGTCCTGGGCGCGGTGGGCGGGCTGAAAGGGCGCGAAGATGTTGAGATTGGTGGAGAGGAAGCGCGAGATGGAGCCTTGGGCGTTGCGGTGCTCTTCGACGCCGTCAATTACTTGCAGTGTCCAGCGGTTGGTACTGAGGATGTGATCGACGGCACGGCCGATACGCGAGTTGAAGCGCGTCAGGTCGGAGGAAGCTTGGCGCGCCGTGTCGATAAAGCCGGTGAACTCGAAGACAAGCTCATTGCGTGAGGGAAGGGTGGAGAAGCGCACGACGTGCTTGAGATCGCGGATCAAGGCTTCGCTGCGCTTCATGTCGAGCGGGAGGGACGCGCCGCCAGCAGAGGTAGAAAGAATTTCCTCGAAGTTGGATTGCACGGCGATGAGCTGTTCGAACTCCACTGGCGCGACTGATTGAGGAGGAGGGCAGAAGGGAAGGTTAAGGAAAGAGCTTCCTGGGATCCGGCATAGAGGAGAGAGAGCGGTTGAGAAGCTCGAGGTGATGAAGTTACGCGCCATCAATGCAAGGCCAACAATGAGCCACAAGGCGAAGAAGTAGAGCATCAGAGGTCGCACAAAGCTTAGAGCAAGCATGCAAACGGATATGATGAATTCGAAAGTTGGAGAGATAATGCTCATCCATATGAGCTGCGGGTACGGCGTTGTCTCCTTTATGTCCTCCGACGGAGACGGGCGTACGTGTTTCAGGGCTCGGGAGCTTGTGGAAAGTCGTGGTGGGGATCTTGTAGGTGTCTCGTCCTTTATCGGGAATCGATTGTTACGCTTTGAGAGCTGCGCAGAAACGCGAAGCGCTGCTGTTGTTGAAGCGCTGTCCACTTGCTGCTCTTGATGTAGTGAAGGGAATACCAGCTCCGGTTCGGTGGAGGTCAGCCTGGGGTTTCTTCTTGTAGACCTTCGTGGTGTCAAGGGTTCGGCAGAAGTTCCATCGTGTTGACTGTCCTTCAGAGAGCTCCGACTGCTTGCTGGGCTTCGTGGTGAAAGCCTTACTTGATACTTGGGCAGTGGAGTTACATCGTCCTCCTCTGATTTCTTGATGTTGAAATTACGCGCTATGGGTGTTGACAGCTCTTCGACCTGCTCCTCCACGTCTGCTGTCTCTCCACTGTCATCCTCATCACCATCCACCGTTCCCCAAGATTCGCTGAGCTGGGGCTTCGTACGGCGTGTGTTACGCTTCATTTTCACGAGCGCATGCGGAATGACTTGCAAGCGGTCTCGAAGGCTAGAGTCAAGCGTGTCGACGCGGTTGTGTTTGACTGTTGGCCCAAGGAACCTCGAGTTTCAGGTATTGTCGTCTGGGGAACATGGATGGAGTCCAGGTACTCGAGGGGAACGAACACAGGATTCGGGATGGATCATAACACTCCACAAAGCTGGCAGGGTGCTATGGAGAGGGAGCGACTGCGCCATGGTTGGCGCGGATCGTGTGTTGTCCCCGGCGCGTGTCGAGTGAATGTCAGGCCCGGCCATCACAACTCCAATCTTCCATTCGATGCCGCCCACGAGACTTCCTTTTCGAATATCACGCCCACCACGGATCGCTCGCGGACAAAATGTGCACTCTAGGCCAAAGATATACCTTCGAAGCTGCTCCTGCTCGGCACTACACCCTACACCGCAGACGAGGTCCAAGTCGCAACCTCCCTCGGCAACCCTAAATCCAACCGCATTCACGCTTCCCAACCCTCCAGCAGACCATCGGGAGCTAGGTATCGCACAGCAACTGTTCACAACTTCGCCGTACAGTCCTGGATCTCCCTTGTTCCAGCCCAATGGAGCCTATGTGTTCAACAAGCTAGCTTCCTTCTTACGGGCGCAGTATCCCACCTACGGTTTCCGTGAAGTCATCACCCCAAATATCTACAAGAAGTCATTATGGGAGACAAGCGGACATTGGGAGAACTATGCGGACGATATGTTTAGCGTCACCGGACGCGGTGCGTCTGGTCAGAAGGAGGGAGCCGAGATAGGTGAAGATGAGGAGTTTGGTCTCAAACCGATGAATTGTCCAGGGCATTGTCTACTGTTTGCGAGCGAGAAGCGGAGTTATAGGGACCTCCCAATACGCTTCGCCGACTTCAGTGCATTGCACAGAAACGAGGTGTCCGGTTCCTTGAGCGGCCTGACCCGCGTAAGGAGGTTCCATCAAGACGACGGACACATATTCTGTCGTCCATCTCAGATCCTACAAGAGATTTCCAGCACGTTGCAATTTGTAGGCATGGTCTACGACACCTTCTCCCTGGGTCCCTATAAGCTCGTTCTTTCTACCCGCCCCAAGGATCACTACATCGGCACCCCTGAAGAATGGGACCGTGCTGAAGGCCAGCTCAAGCAAGCACTAGAAGAGCAGGCCCTGGCAGGCAGACAATGGAGCATAAACGAAGGCGATGGCGCCTTCTACGGACCTAAGATCGACATCATCCTCAAGGACTCAGATGGCAAAGAGCATTAAACCGCCACCATCCAGCTTGACTTTCAGCTCCCACAGCGCTTCAACCTCGAATATCAAGCACCGGCCCCCGAATACGAGCGCAGAGGCGAAACAACCACGGACAAAGCACTGCTGGATACCAGCGGCCCGGTAACACCTGTAATCGTGCACCGCGCGATCCTCGGCTCTCTAGAGCGCTTTATGGCGCTCCTGGTCGAGCACTACGCGGGCCGCTGGCCGTGCTGGCTCTCTCCGCGCCCGGCCATCATCTTAACAGTCAACGACGACCCCGCCGTCACCGCCTATGCCGAAGCAGTGCGCACCGAGCTCTCTGGTCGTGCGCAAATCCCGAAGTTATCCAGCCACAACAAGGCACTGCCGCAGCAGCCGGGCTTCACGGAGCTGCCCGTCGACATCGACACCTCGGCCCGCTCGCTTGGCAGGAAGGTGCGCGAGGCAAAGGAGAAAAAGTACAACCACATCGTTGTGGTAGGACCGAAGGACGTCGAGGCGGACACGGTGCAAGTGGAGCTCCAGGCCCAGCCCGACAGAGAGGTCGCACTGAGTATTCTGAAACAAGTTGTTGGCGTGACGAAGGACCAGCTGCCCACGGAAGGGAAACCGCTGAAGCTTGAGCTGAAGAGAACGCAGGCGTCGCAGTACTTGCAGGAATTGATAAAGAACTTTGCATGACTGTTTTGGGTTCAGCGACGAGTGTGAATTCCACGCTCATGATGTCGGTATAATTTTCGCACAACCTCCATCCGTGCTCTGCGTGAGGACACATTGTAGTCGCTACCGTCGGTGTTCCATGTAGCTCTACACTCTCAATACCCCCAGCACATCCGATGCACCGAACCTTTTCACATTGTCATGCCGTCCGTGTTCATCATGACTGCCTTCCGCAGAGTTTGTGTTGAGCACCAAACGATCCCTGAGACACCGAGAGACATCCTCGACCTCTTTACCTTCCCATGCACAAGTCACCCTCCCAGCTGTGCCACCATCCAAACACATACTCAGACATACAACCCTCACATAGCCCTCCGGTCTTACATATACACTCCGTCGATACGATAGAGACTGCTATCAGGATCAAGATTCTGAGGTTCTGTTGACAGCCAGGGAACAACGTCTTACTGGCCCCTGATGGCCATGGCCAGTCCCATGTATCGCGGAGCAGTCCAGGTTCGCCGGGAAGGGCTGCCTTTCGACCTTGCTCACAGCTGTAGCAGGCTCCATGATCCTACCTTTGAGGTCATGGTCGGTCAAGGCTCTGACGCGAAGGCATGGAACCTCCCGGTCGCCGCTGTTGCTTGTCGTTCACAATACTTTCGAGCTGCTATCAACAGGCCGTTCGAAGAATCGCATGAACGAAAATTTGCTATGGTCGACGACAAACCCGAAGTCCTCGAGCACTTTCTTGAGCTCATCTACAAATTACCGCACTATCGTAAATCATCGAATCGTGACCTAACCAAGGATTGGTCAGAATACACTGAAGATGAGCGCATTGAGCTTTCCGAGCGAAAGGGCCACGCAGAAACCTGGATGTTACGAGCATGGGTACTCGGCGACAACCTTCGTTGTCCAAAATTCGAGGACGACGCTATGCGCCACGTCGTCCAATAGCACGATCTTACCAAATCTAACACCTTCATGTGTCGCATGCTCCCGGAAAACATTGTGCACGCAATTGAAAACTCTTTAATGGGCGCGGGAATACACAACTTCTAGGTCGACGAACTGACCTGGGGAATTAGAGAGGCGTACCCCAACACTCTGGGCTGGCGTTTGCTGACTTCGAGACGGGGCTCAGACGAGCTCTACAAGCAAGCGGCGACTTTTTCATAGACTGCTTCGGCAATATACCCAACACCAACGTTCATTGGTACACACAGGAATTGTGCGCTACTTAGGTCTGGGAAGCGTGAAGTGTTTCGAGAAACACGAAGGCACAGGAGCAGCGAGATCGCGCCATCTACGATTGGCATCACTGTCTGGAACCACGAAAGTTCAACTGAGAGTATTACAGGAAGCGGGACAGGCTGTACAGGAAGCCGGAAGAATGGAGGATCCGCACAGGACGTTTCAGGGGGTGCATTCTTGTAGGCTGAATGGGGTCGCCATGGAAATGTTATAGTCAGCTTGTGTAGTACAGAAGCGCGTTGTGGTGGTTGTTCCTATAGCACACCTCGTTCAAGAAGTCGAAGCAACGGCTCAACCCGCTCCGGAAGAACCCCTATTCTAACCCGCTTCACTCACTTCACGCTGTCCAGTATCTAACAAAACGCACGATCGGCCAAGCTACTAAAGCAGTCTTAGGTCCTGCACACAGCGTAGAAACAAAGCACCGGTGTCCCTGAATTCTTTACGTTCCATGAAGCCTTGATGACAAGATCGTGCGAATAATTCAATGCATTCTTTGTACGACAGCGCATTGGTGCCTCACGTTCTCCTTCTCGTTCTTCGAACGTCACCCGTGCAGACTGTCTGCTTGAGTTTTGAGATTACACTTGTTTCCCCGTTTTGACACCCTCACGGCAGTGACCTGGCATCTTAGGGAGTAGTGGTACGTCCATAGTCGCCTTGAACAATTCTGAGGTTGTGTTGTGGCGTGGTCCTCAATCTCCAGTACCACGGAATCCTCGTACCTCACTTTTTCTATGCAACTCCTCTGAGGAGTGAGACTAGATGCTCGAGTTTCCCGGTGTCAACAGATCAGCCAAGTTCAATATTCTCATCCATGAGATCTACTCAGCTCTCACTTGGTGGCCTCCTTCCCTTCTTCCCTTATCCATCTTCTCTGTCTGTCCGACAGCAGGCAAGTTCGTGCAGGTTTAGCTACCATCCATCTCTCAATTCTGCAAAGCTGCTTCGATCCACAAGTAGTAAGATGAACACTCTTCTTCATTGCCAGCGCTTTGCCATTGTCAAACTTAGAGCTGTGTCTCTGTATCTCACTCAGCTTTGATATGTCACCTATCGTCTGAGCACTCATATCTCTCACACCCTACGAACATTCATCTTACCGTGCGCGGTTTTTCTAGCTGAGACACCCGCTACTCCTGGAGACTGCGGTGCTCCCCTGAAGTGAGATCTTCGATCCACTTGCCTTTACCACCTATCGCCCGTCTCAATGTGGAAGCTAATTACTTGGTCCCGTCTCCTCACAGAAGCTCAACATGTCGAACACCAATGTCCAAGGTGCAATGAGTCAGGAGACTTTGGATCTGTAGGTCACCTCTCACCTTTGACCTTTGTTTGACCACTTCGTCCTCAGCTATTTCGCCTGACACGATGAAAAAGGCCTAATGTGCTCAACAGATTGTCGGGCTATGTCTTCGCAGTGGTGGTGGGTACTGATCCCCACATCAAAACTTGGATCCTACCATCGGCCCTGCTCAGCCATCATTCCCGGTTCTTCAAAGCCGCAATCGAAGGGTCATTTAGAGAGGCGAAAGAATCCCGGGTCACCCTAAGCGAAGAGAATCCAGTGGTCTTCGAGCATTTCGTGCAATGGATGTACATTGGTGACTACTATCATCCGAAGAAGGCAGAAGAGGGCCTCGTACAATGTGATGTGCCAATGCGAAGCGCGGAAGTTTGGGTTCTTGCGGACAGGCTCTGCTGCATGGGTCTCAAAGACCACGCCATGCGCCACCTCATACAGATGCACGAGCGTCACGTAAGCGATCTGACAAGCCTCTGCTTCATGCGCCCAGATATTGTCGCGTATGCGTTCGCCAACACCGCCCCCAACTCGAAGCTGCGAGTTTTCTGCGTCGACTCCCTAGTTTGGCACGCCAAGCAGAACGACCACGATCGCGAGATGCGCATGGTCGATATGGACACCCCAGAGTGGGACATCCTCTACGGCAACTGCGACGACTTCTTCCAAGCGTTCTTTCGCAAGAGCTACATGTACCAGGGCACCTTCTTCGTCTTCCCATGGAACGAAGATGCGTTGAAAGAACAGTACTTTGAGGGCGTTCCACCGCTTCCTGCCTGCCTCGGCAACAACAACTCTTCGGGAGAGACTATCGGTGCGGCTGTGGTTCAGAAAGGAGCGAAGAAGAGAAAGGTTGGCAAAGTCCGATAAAGCACGAGCGCGCGCGCAGAGGAAGGCAGAGTCATCCTCGCAGTCCATTGAGTGATGCAGTGTATGACTTTGACTGTGGTCTTGTCTTTCACACGAACGATGAGTGTTACATGTTTTCTCGGTGGGATCTCAGAGAGCTGTCAAATCTTGGCTTGTGGCGGATTCCAGTCCTATGGTTGTTGCGGGAGGTTCTTATGGGATACAAATGCTCTATGCAATTTCAGGCTGTCTGTAGCTCGCCACAGTCATTGGCTAGGATAACGCACAGTTATCATCAATGCTCGAGCGAATGACCGGAACGCCTCCGCTGCAAGATAACGCCGTATTTGATCAAGAGTAGAAAACCTGAGCGCACTCATTCATGTCGAAACCCACCGCCAACTTTCCAAACATCTCCTCGCCAACCCGTCCCCCGATCTCCCCTCCTTCGCCCCACTAACCCCCTCTCTACCACGAATTCACCCCCCAATAATTCTTCGGATGGCAGTTCGCCGGATCCGCACCCTCGTACTTCTGACACGCACAGCTCGCCTGCGGCACACAGGTTGTATCCCACTGGTCACTGCCCTCTACCGGGCCCGTCCAGCATTCTTGACATATACCTTTGATGCACGAGCACCATGCGCCTGTTGGAAAGGTGGCTGTCGGGGCGGCAGAAAAGAGGGCCGGGAGGGTTTGTGGGGTCGGTGGAAGCGTAGAGAGTGCTGGGGCTACGGAGTGGGCGGAGGATTCGGGCGCGTACTGCGTCTCGTCAGTTAGTCCGCTAGGAGGTTATAGGCGGGCGATGACGGTGGCGTGTGGAGGGTGGACGAGTCAGACAGGTCTGGGAGGAAGGGGCGGGTAATTTAGGGGCTCAGGGGCTTACAGCAGTCGTAGGACAGTAGCCCTCCGTGCAAAGCGAGGCGAGCGCTGCGTTGAGCACGTCGAGAGCATTGAGCTGGGGCACGGCGTCGCGGAGGCGGATGGTGGCGAGAGTGGTCGGTGTTGCCAGGAACGTGGAGGCGAGCGGGACACTGATTGTGCCGGTTTCTTGGCAGCAGATGCTAAGGACTGCGGCGGCGGCGAGGTTGCCGGCGAGAGCGGCAAACAGGAGGGCGAGCTTCATGGTGTTGGTGAATGAAGGGTAAGGGTTTCTGTGGCTGGGTGGAGTGAAGATGAGGGTGTTGCAGGTTGCTGTAGGTTATGTGATGATGGATCTGATGGATCTGGTGGATTCGATGCAAGAAGGTTGGGAAAGGATATCCCAAGGGGGAGAAACAGAGAGCAGAAGATAACAAAGGCGAGTCAAGCGTCAAAGTATACACGAGGTCTTGACAGCTGACTTGAAGAGTGAAGGTGCAGCGCATACGTACGGCAAGTTCGTAAAGTTGGCCGGAGGCTGGGACTCTCGGTGTTTGACAACATTGGACTCAACAGTCGACTGACATCCATACAAGCCTGTGCAGAAAATGATGAGCAGTGCGTGTAATTTGTTGATGGTGGCAGACGAGAGATTTCCATGATTCTCTGGCGATGCCTACAAATATCGATGTGAAGGGTTTGGCGAAAGTACATCTGATGCGAGGCTCGGGCTGCAAAATCTTCTCCACGCCTTGGAACACCGCAAGACCATATGTACGGAATCCATGCGCTCTCTGCAGAAGCTTTCCACGACATGTTTTAGAACGTAGAAGATTCGTCGACAAATACTGAAAGTAAAGAGTTTGGAAGATAGCCAAGCCGACGTTTTGCGACTATTGGGTGGAGACAGCCTATGCTTCATTCTACTATCGAGAATCATGACAAGCTGGTCACCATGATTGAATGCTTTCGGAAGGGACGCAGCAGCGCCTGTCAAGTCCGAACATTCTTTAACCCTCCAACTCTCGCTTCCTCAGGGCGCATCTTTCGTGTTCAACACCCGTGGTGTTCAACACGCCATTGGGAATCAAATCTACAAGGCGACAAGAATTTCTCTGGGCTTGTGCAGAGCCGATGGGTAGGGTTGAGGCTTGCGAGAATGAGTGGCTCGAAATCGCAGCAAAAGCTGGCCGCCTTTGACGATGATGTAGGGACTTTGGAAAGCACCGTCTTGCCAGTGGTGGTCCAGTGAGATTTTGCGAGACGCAACCTCCGAAGGCCCTGTGTCTTTCGCCGGGATCCGCAAGTTGACGCAATCAGGTCGATCTTCGATAATGATCTCCAGGAGCGCGCAAGCATCGAGGCTATCAAGCTTCACCGAAAATAGCTCCACCACATCCATCGGTGTCGCCGAGTTCTAACAAGGACGGTCGTGTAGCAGCACAAGCATTGCCCCAATCAGGCGATTCCTCAGCGAACCACATGCGACGCCCGGTAACCGCCCCCTCGGCCATGACTTCCGAAGCCTTCAGTGTCCTCTCTTGGTCAACTTTCCGCTATTCCAGTCAAACTTGACCCGCTGCCTTGCTCAGCTCGTATGTGGAGACATCGATGCCGTTGTCCTTTGCCTTTTGCAGTAGCCGCTTCCTCTTGGCCAGCTCGTCCCTCATATGCTTGACCGTGGCCTCGAGGACAACAGCCTCACTCCTGCCGAGCCCTTCCATTCCTGGTACAATGCTGGCGAGCCGGTCAAAGCCTTCACGGATGGCTTGACGACGCTTCTGTTCGGATGCAATGTGATTCTCCTTCTTCGCTTGTTCGGACAAACGAGGCTTGTCGTTGGGATTGATGGCGGTCTTCGAGGGAGGTGGCGACGGCATTGGTGCTCACGACATATGGTTGAGATTCCATCAAGGCTTCTGGAAGGGCAAGCTTCGTGAGTATTGTCGGGACGAAGGAGCTGACTTGCTGTCGGGCAGTCCACCGGAGACTGCCGGAGGTTCAGTCTGGCAACGGAGCGAGACGAACGTTGGTCGAGCAAGCGACGCGTTGGAGCTAAAGCGTAAATGTGTAACTCATTAATTGCATGTAGACTCGCAGTCAATAGATGCGTCTTCAATTTCCCGGCCATGTAGATACCAGGTACCATGCGTCTTGTCAACAGCTAAGGTACAATGGGAGGCACATGTACATACTCAAGTTCCTTTGTATAACCAGGGTTCTCACATGTGATCGTGATTGGCCATTTGTGTGACGTCGCGACCGCGAAGCTTCAAGATTGAGGCATGTTTCAGATGTTCAGAGCGTCGTCGTTGCCACAGCGTATTGATACAGTGCGAGAAGAAGCCGACTCACGCCCGCGTCGCACCTGCCTGAAAGCCTCGACTCATGCCGTCTGTCGCCACGCTTCTGCATGGACGTCCCTCTCCTCTTCCATCCACATGAATCTCTCTGACGGCCGCTATCATTGGCAAACGCTGCGTGAACGACAACTTGACAACGCCGCCGTAGCGGCAGCACAGACAGTGACATGTCGAGCGATTCGACACACTCCCGGGGAAACAGTCGGCGGCTAGACAGTCTAATACAGAATGGTCGACTCCAGCGAGAGACCTCCTATACCTCCAGGAAGCGGGTACCACTCACCCAGCAAGATGCGTACATCTACGCCCTACGGGCTGCTTTCCTCGCGTACCTACTACAGCCTCGAGCTCGGCGCATGCAACATGTTTCCGCGGCTCCCAGGGCTCAGGTACAGAGATCGACTACCTCCATAAACGACCTTGTCAAGGACTTGTCACTCATCAGGGACTCGAAGAGCACTAGGTTTCCGCGTGGCTTCATGGAAGAATTGGATAAGCGAATAACAGGGGTACTGATGGGCAAGGAGAAGATGCCGGAGTTCAGTGATCCACTGGTCAAGCGCACGTTCGCCGCCTTCCTCAACGAGTTCAAAGAGACCAAGTTTCGCAAGTCGATGGAAAAGGATCGGAAAGTGGAGGATCTCTTGTTGATATTCTACTCCGACGCAACAAAAGAGCTGCAGAAGGGGAAGGCACCGGATGATGATGGCTGGAAATTGATGGTCGATCGCCACGTTGCGTTGTTTGTCCGTCTAGTCAGCTCAACACTCAAAGGCAATGATTGGGCACGAGACCGGCCAGAGTTAAGCAGCCGGCTACAGACTCTCGAGAGCAAACTTCTGGCGCATGATCAAGACCTAGCAGATGCGTCACAACGCAATGGAGGTGCCGGAGGGTCCACGATTGAGGTCGAGGTCCCACGGAGCTACGAAGTCAAGGATATGCCTTTGGTGCAGGTAGTCGGTCGTATCTTCTCCCAGTCTTACGATCAGCTCCAGTCCGACGTATTGAAGAATAAATCCGTTTGGACGGAGAAAGCGGCTCTGCAAGACCTTAAAATGTACCAGACCAATCTCAGTTTGAACAACAAGAGGACGTTGAACAGTGATGATTTCGACTTGCAAGAAGGCTACGAAATGTGGAGAAAGGCCGAGATCCCTGATCTTTCGCAGATGATGCTGGCGATAATACAGTCAAACCCCGAGCTGGCTAAGAGCGCCCCCGGTGGAAGTCTGCCACAACTCCAACTTGCAAGTGCTGCTGCAACCGATTATGGCTATACCGACATGTCGAGGAAGCTATCTGGTCATTTTGAGAACGGATCATCATACGTTGTCGACCAGCCAGTGGACATGAGCAGCCTCGATCTGGGCGATAACACATCCCACACGGAGATGGGCGACACTCCATATGTTTTTATTCCTTCGCATCCCAGAGCCTACTATCGTTATGTGCTCAAAGAAGCTCTTACCTATGACTTGGCAGTACGAGATTTACAACCGCCCGAAGCAGACACCCCATCTACCAATTTGCTCTCGAAGCAGTCTACAGAGCTCTTGAGCGAAATCGGTTTGCGGTGGCGGGTGCCGCAGTTCTCAAGGGTTGTTCTATTTCTCGATGTAATGAGGGAAAAGTTTCAAGACCAAGAGATCAGCCTCGAAACTCTCGACACTGCGTTTACACATTTTAAAGAGCCGCAATTGGAAAACAAGAAAGGGAACCGATCAAGTCTGATCGTTCAATCATCTCTATTCGATCGGGCAAGATGGACTATCAAAGACCATGCTCTGGCTCAGCAAATTTTGACATCACTACACGACGCCTTGCTGCGTGAGCTCTTCGATCTTATGCAGCACTGCTACGAGAACAAGCCTCCTTCGATAGGTCCGGTGATGTACATTCTTGAGAACCACATTTACAACGATCCTTTGTTCGCAAAATCTCCTGAGGACCTGAACGATTTCACTGGTCAACTAAAGAAGTCTCTTCACCGGAAGGCGCGCGACATCTATGACGAGTATCTGTCCAAAGAAATCCCGAATACTGAAACTGAATGGGAGTTCTACCACGTCATTCAACTGGGCAAGGCTATTGTGAAGCTCGCAGAGAAGATACAGAAGCGATATCGGAAGAATCCGGAAGTAATGGGGTAAGCACGTCAAGATCGAACGACGAAATACCTTGCTGACTCGTCAACAAGTGTCAATCCTCTCATGGTGCTCGTCGAAGAGATGTTCCCAGCTTATGCTGCAGACGCCCGGGACTTGGTATCACGAATCACGAACGTAGCACAGGGCCGAGACGAAGAAATACCAATCCAGGACGGATTCGACTTGTACAAAGAGTTGGTTGAGACACGTCGAGTACATGGAGATGCCTTGCCAGAGTAAGCAATAGTGTACTTTGGAACCAGTAAAGGTGCAACTGACGTTCAATACAGTGTGCCATTCGGTTTTCACATTGAAGGGCTTCTCGAGGACTTTGTTTGGCGGTGGATTCAGTCGACCGATGCAAGTATTATTGGATGGGTCGACAATGCCGTAAAGCAAGACTCCTTCACGGTCCGCACTGAACACGCTGGGAATATTTCTACAGACGAGGAGCGCCATAGCGTGTCAGTAGTCGATATCTTCATATCCTTCAACCAGGTCATAGACCAAATAGTGCAACTCGGATGGGACGATGATCTTCAGTACGCCAAGTTCATGACAGCGCTGTCCAAGTCTATTGGAACAGGTCTGGCGAGATATTGTGAACTCATCGAACAGAGTTTCGTCAAGGAAATGGACAGGATAACACCGGAGCAGGAAGCCGCAGCACGCCAGACAAGACAGGAGAAGTGGGTGCAATTGGCGAAGGACACTTGGGCTAACAAGGAGAAGATCGAGCCATTCCAGTTCTTGCCGGAGGTGAGTAGTTCCGGTATGTTGCTGCCCTCCAGTCCCACTGACTTGGAACTTAACAGTCGCTTGTGAAGCTGAACGACATCGGGTATGCTATACTGCAATTGGACAAACTTGAGCAGGAGGTCGGCGTCGACGTACTTGCGGAGGTCATCCAGCGTAACGCCCCTCCTATCGCGCAGCGGCAACGAAAGACGAACAACTACGTGTTTACCATAAAGATCATCGAGGCAGAAGACCTCAAAGCCTGCGACATGAACGGATTGAGCGATCCTTATGTGGTGCTTGGCGACGAGTATCAGAAACGGCTGGCGAAGACTCGCATTATCTACGGTAATTTGAACCCGAGGTGGGACGAAACAGTCGACATCACAACGCAAGGCCCTCTCAATATCATTGCTACGATCTGGGATTGGGATACACTGGGCGACCATGACTGCGTCGGCCGCACGTCTCTCAAACTCGATCCGTCGCACTTCAGCGATTACATGCCGCGCGAATACTGGCTAGATCTAGACACGCAAGGCAGACTTTTGTTGAGAGTGAGCATGGAAGGCGAACGGGATGACATTCAGTTCTACTTTGGTAAAGCATTCAGAACGTTGAAGAGAACGGAGCGAGACATGACGAGGAAGATTACAGACAAGGCGAGTCGACACATTGAATGGGAGTACAGGAACAGGCTGACAGAACATCCAGCTCTCCGCCTATATCCACCATTGTCTCTCTCGACGAGCTCTGAAGAGCACGTTGACCAGAGGCATAAAGCTCTCCGCCGTGTCCAACTACTTCCAGAGAAATCGCCCGCCATCAGTTTTGCAAGGACCCACTCAAGCAGACGTTACAAACGCGCTCAAACCGTTATTCGCTTACTTCGATGACAACTTTGCTATCATGAAGCAGACTCTAACTGACTCAGCAATGGTTATGGTGATGACGAGGCTTTGGAAAGAAGTCTTAGTCACCATAGAATCGCTACTCGTACCTCCGCTTTCGGACAAGCTCTCGCAACAGCGGCCCCTGACACAGCAAGAGCTTGACATTGTCTTCAAGTGGTTGCAAGTACGTTAGACCCCTCAACATCTCTCAAACTTGCATGCTGAGTTGTCCCAGATGCTCTTCGACTTCTTCCACGCGGTCGACGAAGACACCGGCGTGGCCAACGGCGTTCCTATCGACATCCTCAAGTCTCCCAAATACCACGAGCTGCAGAATCTCAACTTCTTCTACTTCGAGCCTACCGAGAACCTGATCCGCACCTCCGAGGGCATGGCCGCGGCAGCCGCCTTGCGCCAGCAAGAGCAGCAAGCGCGCGCCAGCCGCCTCTCCGCACCGGGCTCGCTCACCGGCCCGCAGTTCGGCGGCGCGGCCGGCTTGCTCGGCTTGCCCAGCACTCGGCGCAGCAAGAGCATCATGCTGAGCCGCAACCTGGGCACGATGAAGAAGGCGAAGGAGGAGAAGCGGAAGGAGGCGCAGGCTGATCCGAACGACGATATCATCCTGAGGATCCTGCGCATGCGGCCAGAAGCGGAGAGATATCTGAAAGATCGTAGCAGGCAGAAGGAACGTCTTGCTGCTGCGGCTGCGGCGGAAATGATTGTAAGGCAGAGCCTGCAGGCAGGCGGTGGCAGGATGGCCAGTAATCTACCGAGGAGGTAGCGTGTCAAGTGCGACTGGGGCTGATGGGCTGATGTGTACGTGCGCGGTAGTGTATGTTTTGGGAACACGAGATATCCTTTGGAGCTGATGTTATGCTGGTCGACTTAGCGGGCGTTCTGAAGAGAGAGCGCAAGGGAACTGGAAGTGACGAATCTGCCAAAATGGGCTGCTCCTCTTCGTCTGGGCCAGATCTTCTGTCGTCTCTGTTTATTCGGCGGCTCAGCTGCTCAGTACTCCCTGTCTGGCATTTCCAGCGCGTAGATACGTAGGCTGCGTGTTCTCATATGGGCACAGGAGCGGTCGCCCCACATGGTTTGTCTCACAACCTGAAGCAACGTGTCCGTCTTGTTCTGTGTGTGTAGGTTTCAACACTTCTGAGTTCGAATTGCGCTCGGTCATCAGTCCATACCGCACGCATTATACTACACTCCAACATACGTTCGCTACCTACTGCTTTCCGAGTTGTGCGATGGGTCTTGGCTATTATGTTGCACTTTCCTTGTGCGGGAAGAGGCTACCTGCGCTCACGACGTGCCTTCCAAATCCTGCATCTCAATGAAAATCTTCGCGCACCGCGGAACATGACTTCTCGTCGCGCACCCAGAGGCTCGATCCCTCCTCATCGTTCTACAATGCTTCATTCCCTTCGTTGGATGTCCTTCAATCAGTCTCATCGCTCTCGTTTCATGTGTCGGTACTGCAAGGTGCCTGGTATACACCTGCCTGGCCAGTAGTTGTCCACAAGAGTGCTTGTGTGGTCGAGCTGACGAGGATCACGTTGAGGACGTTGACGAGCCTGTCTGTCTCGGGTGGTGTGGCTGCTCCGTCCTTTCGCGACCCTAGGAGGCTGCTTAATGTCGACCCGTCGACATCTTCCCCAACCAGGATACTGCAGCTTTATCGACGGCCGGCTTTTCCAGCGTAGTGTTTTTTGGAATACGCCAAATTTGTCTCCGTTGTTATCTTGTCTGGATCTTGTTGAGCGTAAGCAGTCTGATGTTCAACTTGACCGATCTTTGCTAATGTCCCGTCATCGGCAGACACCCGCTCTTCTGGTTCTCTGTGCAACACTACAGACTGAATGACGGCATGGACCTTGGCGGCTTTTCCCATGACAGAAACCGGAATTGTCCTAAACGTCTCGGTGTCTATGACACTTGCGATGAATCTCTCTTAGCGAGCCAAACAGCAGGAGCTTCAAGTGAGTACTCCGTAACTATGAGCGAGGGTTGGAAGAGGAAGCTGATGCATACAGGCTACATAGTCTACTGCAAACACCGGAAGCACACATTTGCGAAGCACATGGAACTCGACGCACATCTTCGGTCGTCATTCGCCTTGTCTCAACCGTCATTGCTCTACGCCGGAACATCGCACCAGTTCTCTCTCGCGGATCAAGAAGGGAAAAACATGAAGACGTGGTTTCTATGTCTTCAATCATCAGCTGGTTGCCAGGCCCTCCCAACGCTCTCTAACGCAGGCACGATTTTTAGCGGTCAAAGGGTAATAACAGTTTGGCCGCAATCTCGCGGTTTGACTGAACGACGCTTGATTGTCCACCCAAAAGTCTACCGGCCTGTAGAAGAGGACCTCACTCGCCATGCCTTCTAATCCCCCAGACTCGTCAGACCCCTCAGGCTCGCAGGAGTATCCTGACCGGTACGCAGGAAGTCGTTTTATTCTTCATGCACGGCGGCCTGCGGATCTGCCAAACGAGCGCTGGAAACCTATTTAATCGATATTCGTCGGGTGGTGCCACCCAGGTTGGAGACAGAAGACCATTTCGAGCTTTGCAAGCTTGAAGAATTTGCCATCAGTTCGGAGAACACTACTATCGAGCACCGGCCCATCAGCTTCGTTGGAAACAACCTGCTTGTTGGTATCAAGCCGTCTGCGAGGCTAGGCTCTGACGCAGACTCAATGCTTGCCATTCACGCAATATTGGTGCCCGAGGCATCGCTGGGTAGAGTCGACTCAGGCGTCCTGATGGAGCACAAGTTCATCGTCGTGCTGCGTTGATTCTCGGTCACTCGTGATGAAGCGTTTTGGCGTCTTCAGGTGCTTGCCGCATGCGCAGATTGCTATCATCTGCTAGCTGCCACTACCATTGGCGACGCTTGTCCGCTTGGAACCGCAATCCTCGACTCCTTCAACAATCTCGCGCAACGCCCCGGAAACAATCATGCTGTCGAAGCGGAGAACATCGCTATTCACATTACCGTCTCTTTTCTACCTTGAGAGCCTCGTCGACGGATAGCACATCAAGACACGGAGGAAGCCAACGGCAGCAGAACCTGCAGAAGCAACGGCGCCACCAGGGAAGAAGCAACAGAAGAGTGATTTGTCGGAGGTGCAGCTGGGATTTCAGCTATCAACGAGGGGAGCTCCATATGCCTAACCACATCGTAATCGATATTGCACCGACTGGCGTAGCTCCCCCTCACAGAGCAGCGAGTGGCGCATCTGAGCCTCAGCCTAAGGCTGCCTTCAAACCTTGCTGTCTCCGTAAAGCACACAGCGAAGGCCAGGTCGAGGTCTACGACACCACTTTTTGCAGTCGCGTTCGATGCATTCGTTCATCAGAAAGAACAGAAGGCCAAGTTCAAGCAACAGGTCCAGCGTCTTGTATGTCTCGTTGCACCGCGAAACCCAGCTATCAACTTCAATTACGAGGCTGTCGTGCGTCCGTCTCAAACCCTGCCAAATTCGGACAGCCACCTTGCCGTTCAAGGTGCGCATTTCTTACGTACGCAGACTCAGCCGTTCTGGTAGCGTAGGAGCTTGGCACATCAACTCACCTTTCGAGCGCTTTGTCTGCTTTGTCTCGGATCTGCTTTGCCTGCAGCGACGATTGTGAAGGAACCCTGAACATCCTCCACCCCTCTGGTGATCAGCCACCAGGGCAGATACCACATTCCGTAAGCAATATCAACCACCGCCATGATGGCAGACATAGTCACCACAGTAAACTGACTGCATCCCAGGACCATCACGGCGCTGAAGTTGAAACTCCATGTCTGTTCGAACTGCTGTCGCCGCATTCCCGTCGCTTCTCCGGAAATGAGATGATTCGTGTGCTCGGATGCACCCGAAGGCACGAGAAGAATGTGAACAGCTTCTTTCCCAAGGCACTGACGAAAGAGTACGGCATCGACCTTCGTCGCGAAACAGGAGAGCATTCACGTGCTGGCTTCGTCCAGTATACAAGGCATTCAACATCTTCCTTTCAAAGGAGGGCCAAAAGAAGGAGCAGAAGCTTATTCTAATCGGAGGGAAGGAAAAGAAGGGAACGTTCGGAGGCGGAACAGCGCAATAGATGGTGCCTCTCCGTGCGCTATAAGGCACGAAGAGATGATGCAACAGACACGAGCGTATTTCATCGACCGTCTCGCAGCTATGGACGCCAACGTACAAGCTGTGAAGCTAGAGTTCGAAGCCGAACTCAAGAAAGTGGGTTGCCACTACATCGATTGTGAGAGCACTGTCCTTCAGATTGAGGGAATAGTGATTCGACGCAAGCTTGAGGCCTAACCCCTCGAGCAGC
>NAJN01000225.1:0-30098 GCA_005059845.1 Cryomyces minteri
GCTGCGCGCACAGCTTGCCCATGACGCGTGGTGGATTGTGCTCGCAGTGTTCATCATCATGATCATAGAAGGCGGGCAGTACGAGAGAGACCCGGCCACCTTCAGTGTCTTCAACTTCATCTTCGAGATCGTGAGCGGTTATGGGTGCGTAGGTATCAGTGGTGAGTCGATCCCTCCACCGCAGCTTCTCCCTCTCCCTGCCATCCCGCCTGACACATGGATTGTTCTGTGGGGTGACGGCTGACGAGCGAGCATTCAGTCGGCCTACCAGACCAGGCTTACAGCTTCTGCGGCAGCTGGCACGTCCTCTCCAAGCTCGTGCTCTGCGCCGTCATGCTCCGTGGTCGGCACAGAGGCCTACCCGTGGCCATCGACAGAGCCGTGCTGCTGCCGGGGGAGCAGGGCAATGCGGCGGAAGAGGAGGACGCCTGGCTGAGAATGGAGAGGACGATGAGTAGGGGGCGGGCATTGCCGAGGGGGAAGGCGACGGAGAAGACGGATATGGAGCAGAGCGGGGGGGCGCATGTGGTGTAGGTGGTCAATGTAGAGCTACCTAGCCACTGTGCAATGCTGGCCACGTGATCTCAGCTGCCGTAGTCGATAGTCGACGTGGTAGACAGTCGTCCGCAGGCGCGAGTGTCTGCACAGCCACCGCCCCGCCACCAGCCACCAACGACGTAAGATGGATTGTGGCAGCTGAAATACTTCGGAGATACTTGTCCGTCCAGGGGCTTCTGCGGCTCAGCAATGTACTTTTTAGATACCCAAACTGCCGCTCCTTACTTTCGACACGTCACAGGCGTGGCTGAAGCTGCGCAAAACAGGGTCTCGTGGAATCAACTGTAGGGAGCCAACGTTCAACCTCTCGTCACGTCCATCAGTGTACATACAACAACACAACGATCCCCCGTCTCCGTCCTACCTACACGTCCCTCCGTCCCTCCATCTCTCTCTGTCTCGTCCAGACTGCAACTCGGCACCTACTCCAACCACCTCACCACCAGCTGCTCGTACACCACGCAGAACCTCAACCCGAAACAATCTCCGTGAAGCAGCATCGGACGAACCAACGAAGATGGCAGGCCACCACGACCCCAGACTGCTCTACACAGTCTCAGGCATCAATGCCTATCACATTCAGCACGGCGAGGAAACCTCTCTCACGCCCTCGGGCCCACAGGCGCTGTCCCTCATCATGGTGCCTACGTCCAATCCCTTCTCGGATCTTTCGACCACGATTCCGCAGAACGAGATCCCAGAGTATGTACTCTTCCCCTTGTGTTCGCTAATGAAAGACTACACCTTTGCGGACGAATCGCGCGATCGCTGATCGACAGTAGGGAAGACTTCTACCTCCACCTCAATCTCCCTCCGGAGCTCGACCTACCCCTCCCGGCCACAACGCAGATCTACCACCAACCGCCTAGATCGTACCTCATCCCGAGATGGGATCTTGGATCAGAGAGCGGAGCCTTCACGCGCATCGAATTCCCTCCCGTAGGCCACGGGGCCAACAATGTCACCCAAGAAGACATCGATACGTTCGAGACCATCCTTGCGCAATGTACCTCGTTCATGGAGCGCGCCGCTGCCCCGGCTCCTGGCAAGGGAGTCCAAACGTACAACCCTGCCGATTATGCTCCTGGAGGTCCGCACGCTGGGAAGGGCAACCACGGCCAGATCGTGCTTGTCGACGAAGACAATGGAAGCATTGTGGGCCAGTTGTCTGAGGGTGCCAATGTCGTGGAAGACTCGAAGCTGATGCACGGGACGAAGAGTAAGATGAATCGACGACATCACCGAAGCTATTGCTGACAGTAGTCCAGACCCGGTCGAAATACAAATTTCCCAAGATGGCTCCCGCATTGACGTCCGTCCAGTCTCCGAAGACTACCTCCGGCTCGCGAAACACCCGGCCTACAAGGACTCTTCGCTCGTCCAGAACGCAGCCACAGCGTCTCGTTTGATCGTCACCGGCTCCAATGCCATTGGCAACATCCTCACGTCCGGCGCCGACTCATTCGCGCAGAAGACGAAGCCGAACCCCAAACCTATGGAGTTTTCCCCCTCGACCCACGATCGTGTGCGCAAGATCAATCACCTCACCCAAGGCGCAGCAGGCATGTCCGCCAAGACCGTTGGTCAAGCGACCAAGTACGCGCAAAACATAGGCGCGAGCTTGGCTAGACGAGGCGAGCGCAAGCAAAAGGGTGTCGACAAGGACGGCCGGCCGGTCGAGAGCTACCGTCCGGGCTTCATGAACAAGTCCATGATTGCCTTTTCCACCATCGCAGACGGCATCGCCTACTCCAGCAAGAACTTGCTCACCACCGGCGGCGCGGCTGCCACCACCGTCGTTGGTCACCGCTATGGCCCTGAGGCAGGCCAGGTCGCTGCCGAGCTGGCGGGCGGCGTCAAGAACGTCGGCCTCGTCTACATCGACGTGACGGGCGTCTCACGCCGTGCCGTCATAAAATCCGTTGCAAAGTAAGCTACTATCCTCCCCACCCCGTTCCCGCCCCAGCCCACTACACACGCAACCCATCATCACACACTCACTAACACCCATAACCCAGAGGCATGGTAGTCGGCCGCGTCAAAGGCGGCGGCCAGCTCGTCGTTGGCGGCGGCGACGGCGGCGTGATCCCCGACGCCGACCTGCAAAAAGCCGGCCTCGGCCCCAGCGCCGTCAACGACAACCTGGGCGGCGGCCAGGGCGGCGGACCCAAGGACGCCGGAGTCATCGGCTTCGGAAACCAGGCCCCGCCCGCGTACAGCTCGGGTGTGGGCGAGCCACTGGGCGCGCAGGGTCTGCAGGGACAGAATTTGTCGGAGAGGAAGGGGGGTTGGTAGTGCGTAGATGCTGTAGACAGGTAGAGTGGGGGAGGGCGGAACGGGATGGGAGGGAAGGTTCAACGGCGGAGAGCTTGGTCTGAACGCGGCGGAGGGTGTTGTGGTAAGCTTCATGGTTCTATGGTTCGCCCAGCCGGGCTCCCGTCGATACGTGGTTCAACTTTGAGCATTACGAAACGTAGTGCTCATTAGGTGAAGGCATCACTGCTCAGGATCCGCTTTGCAACTTTCTCTCAACAAAGATGACGCACTTGTCGTCTTGACTCCCCGACTTGCTCTTCAAAGAGCGAAGGATCCGCTCGCGACTCCCCTTTGCACACCTCATCTCGATCAGTCGTTCGTTCTTGCCAGAAGAGCAAAACAGCGTCAGGCTCTGCGCAGCAACACAAGCAAGCTTCATTTCCTGCAATCTTCCAATCACCTCTTCCACCACAGAGATGTCCCGCGTCTCTCTCTCCCTTTCCTCACCCCTCTCCCTTTCCGGCCGTCGTGCGGTCCGCAACACCACAGGAGCTCGACTCCTCCCTCACTCCATCTCTCCCCCTGTTCCTCTTCCTCTTCCTCGCTTGTCTCTTCCGCCGCCGTCTCCGTATCTGGACGGCACAGGGAGCGCCATACGCTGCGGACCAGAATAGATGAGACGCTCCTGCCGCACCCCTCCGCCGCGGCCGCCGAAGGCGCAGGGTCGAAGCTAAGCTTCTGTCGCGCCGATCCCGGCCTCCTTTCCGCCGCCGCTGGCGCTGCTGCTGCTGCTGCTGCCGCCAGCCAGGACGTCAAGACCGGGATCGAAGAGGCGAAGCGGGGAGGAGAAGAGGAGGGGATGTCGGAAGTCCGGCTCGAGCAGCAGCAGCGCTTCTCGCCCACCCGGGGCTGCGCAGACGCACACGTGCCGTGCTCGCCTCCTCCCTCACCGGCCTCTGCGGCCGGCCAGGCGAACAACGCGCGGCGCGGCTCGGAAGGCGATGGAGAGAGCCAGCTCGACGCGCACCAGCCCGCCAAAGCCGCCGAAGACGCCAGAGCGGTCGGAGACAAGAAGCGCATCAACGGCAACGACAAGGACAAGCGCGAGGACGATGACGATGACGAGGACGAGGAGGGCAAGCGCAATCCCCCTGGTCCGCCAAGCGGTGCAAGTAGAGGCGCGCGATGGTTCGACGCCTGGTTCGGCGGCAAGGCGCACTGGATGGATGTTGGCGACTTCAGAGCCGCGCCGTACACGTGAGGTGGGCTTGATTGCCGTGGTGAAGAGGACAAGACGCGGGGATGGGAGGGTGACGGGATGAAAGGGGAGGGGTTAAGGGAGGAGGGTGATGTTGGGGGGGGGGTGGTTAATGGAGGTGGCCGGGTCTTCGAGAGTGTCGCTGGCGTTTGCGGGGACGCATAGGGAGATGGAACGAGCGCGCCGAGGACGCGATGGGGATGCGCGTGGTTGTCGGCAGCTGTCTCCTGCTTCTTATCGCGGAAGAGACCTATGGTGTGGGGGAAGCTGTACTGTATTGCCAGCAGACCAGCAGCGCTATCCCAAAACCCCGTGCATGTTGACGTCGGGTTCGCGGTCTTCATCGCGTCGGATGCCAGTTGACAGCGCGCGCTGACTACAGTCCCATGCCCTCATGCCACTGGTGACGCTGGTGCTTGCTCTGTTCTCTCGTGTCTGCTTCCCAGCCATCCCGGCCCATGAGAACTCCAGAGAAGTGATCTGAGTCGAATTGCTATCTCGTTATTGCATCGTAAGCGTAACTCAAAAGGGCGTCACTCGCAACAGCCGGAGGTATCAGTCGTGGAGTTGCGTTCGTTTTACCAATCGAGGTTCGCGGACAGCACAAGCAGGCAGATTCGATGCAAATAGAAACGACACTCCACCAAACTTCAGCAGTGCATGATGATCACTATACCACACCTCACAGCGAGAGGGGAATCAATCTTGTACGTAGATTACCCAAACATCTCTCTACGCTGCAGATTGTCGAGCGCATACAATCGAATCAGTCATGATGCCATTCGCCGCATAACTCCCCAAGCTCAGTTCAAGTGCCTTCCTTCACCTAAACCTACCAGCTCCGTTCGTGCCCTTCCTTCACACCGGTAGACGCCGCGTGTCCTTTCCAAGTCCCCAGCACCATGACACCATGTATGGAGACAAATAAACGCCAATGAGGAGCTTCCTCTCGTCTTTGCATGATCCACTGTATTTCCCTCAGTTCGAAGGGGTGACGGTAGCGGGGTTAATGGACACGCTGTTGGCCTGTGGCGTGTTTGGTAGGGCAGTGGCCTTTCTTGGCGCACTTCTTTGTGCACTTTGTTTGAGGATGTACCTTCCCTTTTACTGCAGTTTCCGTACTCACGGCGCTCTGAGCAGTAGGGTTCCTCTTCCCGAAAAGCTCGAATCGCCTCGGTGCGTCCACTGCCGGTGCAATCTTTGCCTCAGGTGTGGACAATCTTTTGGACAGCTTGTCCCAGAAGCGAAGAGCATTCCTACGTGCCTTGACAGCAGGCTCAGTCTTTCTGATGGGTGGTGTATCCCTCCATGCTTTCGTAAGATCAACCTCTTTGGCGGCTTGGAAGAGAAGCGTGATTGACTGAGAGACCGAGTGCCCAACAGTACCAGCAATCTTCTGCAGATTTATAAAGGCTTTACTTGTCTCGTTGTACAATTTTACCACAGGGTAGGAGTTGGTGTTCATGTACTGAGCCGATAAGTTTCCGAACTTGTCAGCGATAGCAGCCCTTCGAAGCGCTCTTGCTTCGCCGGAGAAGAGTCGCTGAACTGTGGACGTTTCTTTATTGACGAAGTTGCGTATCTTCTTCGGATCCGTCTCCGAGGGTAACTGGTAGAGAGTGGTTCCAACGGTCTTGCTGAAGGCACGGGCAGACGTCCAGAGGTCTGTGAAAGCCTTCCCCAGAACCTGGGTTGGGTTCTCGGTGTATGTACCACTCTTCAACCAGCGGGATCCCAGGCTAATTTGGATGGTCTGATTGAAAGCTGGCTTGGAAGCGGATGAGACAGTGACGGTGATGGGTCCATATGCTTGATCGTCTTGAAACCCAACAGCGTACACGCCGTCTGCTAAATGGGCCATTGTGGTGTCGACTTGCTCGTGCTCTCCAGTGTGCAGCTCCCGCGTAACATTCACACATACCGACGATGCTTTCTTGGTAGAGATCAAGGACTTGGGGAGTGTGAAGAGTAGATGCGAGTTTCCTATGCGGTGAAGCTTGATTGGAAGAAGATCGTTTACTGGAGACAATGCAAGATCTTTTCTCACTTTAGGATCCGCTGATGCGCCAGGCACCGCTGTCTTTACACTCTGTGTGGTCTGTCGAAAGACAATATCCTCAATTTTGGCAACAGAACCAACGCCTGCGGTGTTCGTCAGGTTGGCGATTGCGGAGCTCAGCGCGGCTCGTTGACTCGCAACCTGTGCTTCCGACGAAGACACTTGAATCGAGGAGGAGTACCAGGTCGTAGCGCTGGAGCAGGCGAAAATGACCAAACTGGTGAGGAATAGGAAAACTGCCGCCCAGTGCTGATACTGCAGAGTTCTGAGTTTGCTTGATCTCAGCCCTGTGTCTTGGTCCGGTGCATCAAGCTGACCAAGTTGCTGAAGTAGTCGTAATTTGCCGGCGCCGCCAGCCTTGCTTAGGTCTGTGATGTAGGCTAGATGCCTGTTCAGACATCTGGCATCCATGCTCATGAATGTGCCGAGATCGACAGGAATCTCGCCAAGCCATTCAGAATCCCGGCACCTCGCACTACCAGAGGTGAGGATCAGCCGCATACCGTGCGCCAGAGCTTTTGGAACCGGCCATGAAGACCGGCCAAAAGATGCTGTCTCTGTTATGAATAGGAAAGGGGCATCGTATGGCAGCATCGCTTTACTGACAAGCTCGAACCAGGCGACGCCTTCCAAAGAGTTGAGATTCGCATCGGAGAAGAAGTAGAGGACAAGATCGGGTGAGTCGACCTCGAGCTCGAAGCCCTGGTGGGAGTCATTGCAGATTGGATAATGACGCGTCTCCAAACCGTTCAATACCAAGGTAATGCTCCGAAGCTGACCATCCGCATCGTAGTGGCCCTTTGCTCCACTACAGTGGTCGACGGTGATCTGAGGGCCTAAAGATTCGATGACTTCAACCTCTGGTGCAGAACCTGTAGTGCTAAAGTCCGATACGGGTACCACAGTGTACCTAGATGAACCTCCTGAGCCGTTCTGAAGCCCAACGTTTCCACTCGTAGCCGCCGCTAATGCAGATCCTAATTTGTTGATGATCTCCTCGCGAGGGAACAGGGGAGCAGGTTCGTCACCAACATAGAGAACACGGAGCGGTCTCTCAAGTTGGAAGTCATGCTGAGCTAATACAATCTCAAGGTTCACGTCAATTTGGGGTTTCTCGTATGCGAGTTGTGCCTCGTTCATATGATCCTGGCTAACAGTGTGCAAGAAGGTGAGGTAGACAGAGTCTCTTGACTGGATGGCATCTTCCCAAGCTGAGGAGAGATACCAGGGGTATCCCTCTGGTCGAGTAGTCATCGTACTGTCCGCACCTCCATCCTCTTGAAAGTTCGTTGATCTCTCTAGAGTGTGATCTTCCTCTACAGAAGACGCGTCGTCGTCGACGAAGGCCTGCACACCGTGATCATTGTGGACAGATTCAGCGTCAGCGTCTGCGGTGTTCGAGACATCATCTGGTGCAACACTATCGAATGAAGCAAGAGACTCAGTGTTTCCATCTTCGTCGTCGGATGTCAGAAGCGTGGAGTCGCCGAGGACCTCAAAAGCGTCATCCTCCAGAGAGCTCGGCATCTGCGTTGAGGTATCTGGTGAAGACGGCATCGTGCGTGACTGTTGCGGGGCAAGGGAAGCTGATGTGTCGTTGACTTTGATGGTTGGGAATGCAAATTCTACTGTGTCCGACAGCCTTCGACAAGGCTGCATTGCGTCAGCCGATGACCTCTGTGTTGTCGAAGATAGTCGTGAGTCAACGATCATTGATATGGCGACGAATTCTTAGAAAGTGTTGATGGCCCATAGATTAGAAGGGTAGTACTGTAGAAGAGTTGCTGCAGAAGAAGAGTGGAACAGCGAGTGTACCTTGTGTCTGCCTGGTCTGAGCGGAGCCTGATGAGGGAGACTGTTGCCCTGGGTGGGAAGTCGTTTGTAACTAATTGTCAGGTAGGCGTGAGACTCCAAAGATGATGAAGTGATCGAAGCAGCTCGGCGTGTCCAAGACACAGCTTCACACGGAAGATGTGGTTTACATGTAGGGTGAGGGACAACGAAGGAGGATAATTGACCTTGAGGTAGGTATGCAAGTGGTGAACGAATGGTCAAGCCCCCGGTGTTGTCGCGGGGTGATAACCTTAGCGCGATGTGTTATCGGAGCTTATACGAAGCTTGGACTGCAAGTGTACAAACAGCAACAGCACACACCAGCACACACCTACCTTGGTTGGTCTAAGACCGCGCATACGAAAGAAAGAAGATGGTGAGGTTTATCGGTGAGTTTCAGGAAGCGACCACCCTTTCCTTCTTGCTTGACTGCGTTTCAATTCAAGCTTCCCAGCTGAGGTGGCTGCTTCTACGTCTCACTAGAAGTACACTATACTTCCCCCCATTTCATACGTGCATCGTTGCATGTTTCACAGAGTCATCCGTTCTTTACAGAAAGCAATGCATCATTGCCTTACAAATTGAAGCCCAAGCAGTTATATGACACACTAAGTGGACTGCTTTTTGACTGTTGTACATCAAGGAGTACTGCCCGTCTCCCAAAACGGATATCTGAACACTACCTCTCCTACGAAGCAGTTACTGCACTCTTCGTTCGACAGAATGGCACGTTTGCAAAGTGCGCAATTGAGTTCTGAGGACACATCAACCAAAACAAGCTAAAAGCCACGGAGTACAACAATAAACCCCCAAGCCAGGCAAAGAGTACTGGGCGAGCGCAACAACAACACGAGACGCCGAACAGAGAAGATGAATTAGAACAGTACCGACTATAACTTTTATTCTCGTCAATCAGCGGCTGTGGTGTGCCTAAAAGTCAAGCTGACATCGTCAACATCCGCTGCGATGGAGTGTGTTGCGACATTTTACTCCTCCACAAAGTCACTGACACTAGCTTCGCTGCCAAAATGGTGTCCAAGTTTGAGGAAGCGGTTCTTGTCAGCCGTAGAGCTGCTGCTGCTCGTGCTGCTGGAGCGTCGTTTCCGCTCTAGTTGTAGCGCCGCTGCAACTTCCATTGCCGACAAGGCGGTTGGATCTGCTGGGGGTGATGAGGTCGATGGACTGAGGATCGCCGATGTAGATGATGGAGCATTGCTCATTGAGACCTGGCCTGTTGGCGACTTGGCATCGGAGGTCGATTGGATTGGAAGGAGGCTGAGGAAGGACGAAGTATCGAGGGAGGTGGTGTTGTTCGTGGGGGTCATTTTGTCAGAAGGAGCCATTGCCGCCTGGAGGTATGTGGGTGGAAGCAGTTTACACGGCAAAGCTACGAAGTTTCCAACCGGTATGAGGTACAAAAAATGATTGGGAAGACACAGCAGGAACGTTGAGACGAGAGCTTCCGGGACTCAAACCGACTCGATGACCGATGGTGTTCTTGGCTGAGTATGCTCTTTGTACGCGGTGCTTGTTTTGACGTTATGCTGGAGAAGGTTGACGGGCTTGGAGAGATTGACGAGAAAAGGGGAGTTGTTGGAGCGACGAGATATAGAGACGTGACAGGAGGCCTTGTTTTGTATTCCAGCAACACGCGGTCATAGTAGGGACGTTGGTGTCACTAACCAAGACCGCATGACATTGGTCAGCCTATTGCATTCCGGCTCACAGAGGAACTATGACATCTCCCTTCGTCCATGAGTAGGTCACGATAAAGGCTCGGAAGGCACTTGGGGATCTGCGCTACCCCGGGTTTGTCCAACCTGTTTGGGTATCCGTTTGCGTTGTAGACCACTTGGATGGGTCAGAAACGGTCGAAGGGTTGCTGCTCTAGGCCATTCGCAACGTGCCCATTCATTCTAGCATGCCTTTTTCGTACACGCTCCACACGGCTCGCAGTCTGGATGGCCCTACGAGGCTTCCATTGTTAGCGGTTCGTCTAGTGATGTCACGCACATGTGTCGTCGTCGAGCCGTTCCGGAAGACGAAGATCTGGGGTACGGTAAGCCGAAGGCTGAAGTGGAGGGTGCCTGGCGGAAAACGTTGTCCGTCCGACCAGGGCTGGCCTTGCAGTCTCGTAGCAATCTCCGAGAGCGTCCTTTGGATGTGCAAGACGGCTAGTACCTCGTCAATGCGTGACGGCTGAGCTGTGTGGTGACGTTCCAGTCGTCCGAAACTCGATGTCTAAGGCCAGCGTTCTTCCACATGAACATCCTTCTCGAGAATTCATCGAACGGCTTCCCGCACATGCGGCGTCACTGCGACTAACGAACGTCTCCGTGAGTTCCTTGGAGCACATTCTTGGAGGAGGACCGCTTCTGCAGTCTGTCGTGAGACGCGTCCGTTGTCAACCTGCAGTCAGCAAGAATCCGTGCTTCGCCAGGAAGACCCTGCCGCTGTGAAGTGTTGATTCGTACAAGCGGCGCTCGCAGCGAGTTTCGAATAGGAGAAATAGACACACAACCTCGACTGCACTCGGTCTACGGGACGGACAACCTGGAATTTGTTCTGTCAGCCTGGTGCAAGCTCGCAGCTCATGGTCGAAGCGGGAGTGTCGTGCGCGAGGCCTGCTGGCGGAGTCAAGGTGAAGGAAGATACGCTATCTACATGTGTGTATATAGGGAGAGTTCGAGGTGCTCCGCGAAGGGTAACACAAGCCTTTTACGGAGGAGTCCGCCATGTGCCTGCATTGCTTGCTGTCTCTCTTACCTTTCTCGGAATGACAGACAAGGTACTGGAGTTCTAATACATGTTGGAGACCCAGCCCTCGAGACACTCGATCGCGTCAACATGGTTCAGTTCTTTGCTCCCTCGAAGCCATACGATGTACTGAGTCGCTCGCCAGCCCCAAATCAAGTGGATAGACTTGTTCTCTGTCCTGTTCAAATGTTTGTCATGCACGTCAAACGACATGGTTCTCTCAAGGATGCTACTTCACCAACATCCCTTTGTGTGAAGACCACTTCTGAGCCCGCTTCTGTAGAGACTGGGGAAGTTCTCAGGCCATCTCCTTGCGTGGAGGCGACTGTGTCGACTCGGCCGGTAGCCGCATTTGAGGTCGCTTGCTGATCACAGATGAAGAATCAGATCGACATGGCGACAAAGCACAAACGTTTAAGCTTTGATCTAGCTGTTTGCCAATAGCTGTTGGCCGTTGCAGGGAGGGAGTACATGGAAGTGGGACTTGGAAGAGGATCGACCTTCAAATGGCTGTTCGATCCAATCGAGCCATTGACGACTAAGTAGCAGGCCAGACTAGACACGCGAGGACGACGCCTGAGAGCGTTGATGCTGAAACTTGAGGCGAAGTGTGATGTCTAACTTATCCGGGTGAAGCACAAGCGTTCCTGGTCCAAGAGCATGGTCGTGACAAGTCTCCTAGAGACCGTCTGAGAGACCTCGACTTTGCCTTACCTGGTTCACGGGGTACCTGTTGCTCTTCCAAGACTTCTTCCAAGACCCCAGCACAATCGCTTCACGCAGGAGAGCACGAATTGCGCCAGATGACGATCATACAAGACGGAGCATTGATTCGCACAGTCTCGTTTGTAACTCGATCGAGCGATGGAGCGCGCTCGTGGACCGGGAAGTGAGGGGAGATGGCAGCTGGATGGGTGGTCGCCGGCAGACAGCGGAGTCTTCCCAGTCGATAAACGGGTAGCTTGCTGGACAAATATCACCTTAACGTTAGCGGCGAGGATTCATTGGCATCAAGGCAGAGAGCCCACTGCGAACATGATCTGAGCCGCGAACAGCCCGAGGGATACTCGAGCACAGCCATTGGTCTTCCGCGACTGCGCAATAGCCCACAACTGGACACCAGGCTCTCGCGGTCAGTCTACGGACGGGAACCCTGTCATGCACCCCTGCGAAAGGGAGGTCGACCGTTGCCTGCCGTACACATGGCTTCCCGCGTCCACCAACGGCTTTGCGAAAGGTCACAGTCGATGGTGTTGTTGCAAACGACCATCGCCCGTGAGCTGTTGTCGAAGATCCGCCAGCTCGGTTTCTCTGCCATGTCTCTATAAACCACCCGGCGTACTCTGAGTAAGTGTCTGACCTCCTCTCACAACTCATATTTCCTTTGCTTACAGCTGTACCTGGATTCCTCAGGTTCGACTGTGCCACGCTCTCCTCCAGGAAGTCTCTCCGCACCATTCCGATTCTTCTGCGCCTTCGCGACCCTTCGCATACCATTCCCACGTCTTTCCGCGATCGCAAGGAACATTCGAAAGGTTCTTCCAGCCTTCGTTGCCGAAGAGGCCTTCACACGCCTCAACGTCGACACATCCACCCCAATAACTTCCATCCGGCCATTACAAAAATGTGTACCACGGTCGTACACCAGTACGGTTGCGGGCACGAAGTTGTAGAGAAGGCGCCATGCGCAACATCAAGGACATCGCCTTGCGGAGTGTTGAACACGAAGACGGTCAAACATGAAGAGAAATGTGATAGTTGCGATGGATGACAGGTGTTAGCTGCACTTTGGGTCTGGAGTTACATTGTCTGATTCCCAGGGTTTAGTGTATCATCTTCGCCTTATTGGATACCACGACAGTCTACGACACGTTCACGAGCATCAAACTGCCACCATCAAACATTAGCAGCGCAGCCAGTCATCGCCTTCCCCTCGATCGAGCATTACGATCCTTCGGACACATAAGCGGGCAACTATGGCGTCGACGCGGCATTGGAGAGAAGATCAAGGCGTCATGGATACGTGTAAAACTGGCGTTGGAGGAGGGGAATGGGATTGGCGATCGTGGAATTGGGCTTTGGGAGTCGACACTATGCTGGCCCGCGCATGTGGTGCTATGTGCTCTTCCCATCTCGTCTTCGTTGCTCTAGACTGGCCGATGTACCACCAACAAACGATGCCATGACATGGGGGAATCCCGCTTTCGAGCATTGTGCGTCCTTTCGGTCAGAATGCGGTTGACCGGTGTTCCTGTCGGCTACTGTCCATTCACTCAAATGGGTCACTCGGCCGGCTGTAGCCAAACTCATACTACCATCCCCTCCATCATGATCAACTCACACGAAGGGAGTTCTGGAGGGCGGTGACACAAAGGCCGTTGGAGTCCGCAGCTTTCTCATCCACTCAACGTTCAGGACGCACGATGCTGCGCAATGACTCGCTAATCGACATCATACCATTGCGGTGTAAACGGTAGCTTGCATGCCTTGCCGCGAGTTACATAGGTAACATAGACACCGCTTTGCCGCGCTCCGCTCAGTTCTCCTTGCTGTGCCCTGAATCCAGATTTTGTCAGTCAGAAAATCACCGCAACGAGGAGCGCACTGTGGTGAGGGCTCTACACGTCAAGGCATCCTTGCCACGCCGTATGCATGCAGACGAACTGGACTGTGAACATGCAAGGCAGCCGCGCAAGCGCAACCCGTTAGAAGCTGCCGTGTTCAATATCCAGTGCATAAGCGGCGCATGATGCAGCCCAACACCTTGCGGAAACCGGCCGCTCCGATGTACAATCATCAGTCACCGTCCATTTGACGGTCGCGCACCGAACATTCGGAAGCTTTGGCAAGTTGAGTTGGAGTCGAGCAGGGAGCGGGAGGCAGCACTACACGAGACGGCAACTCGGGCCGCTTCTCGTCTGGACCTCCGACCTCATCTCTTGATCCCTACTTCAATTCAAGCACCTCCAGCTTTATGTCAGTGGACATTCACTGGGATGCGCTGACCGGCGGCCCGGACGGCGATGCACTCGCAGAGGTGATTCGGGCGTTCCTCCACGACAAGTTCCAAGAAGTGACTTTGCCGCGGTTCATCCGCTCGGTCCAAATCCACTCCTTTGACTTCGGCAGCGTTGGTCCCGAAGTCGAGCTCAAGGACATCTGTGATCCCCTGCCCGACTTTTACGAGGACGAAGAGGGATGTGAGGATGCTGCCGATGCTGAAGATGACGCAGCAGCTCAGGTTGACGGGTCCAACGAAAGAACCCTCAGAGAGCAACGGCGAAAGAACAGAGAGGAGCAGTCATCCAGCGACGATGCAAGAGCGCCGAGGTCAAAGTTCTCGTCCTTGATCGATAGAAGAATTCCGGGCTTGCGTACTGGACTGGGCCACGCAGACCAGATCGGGAGCCCTATACTATCAAGAGCTGCCACACCAGGCATTCCCGGCGGCACCTCGAACCTCAGCTACTTTCACCTTCCACTGGGAGCTGGTCTGTCTGGGACTGCTACTCCTCTTGCTGCTGTGGCTGGTGCACAGTTCAAGATGTCACTTCCAGATCGTGGTTTGCACCATCAACAAAGAACTGCCTACAGCCCTCCTCGAGATCGCCAGAACTCTGCTAGCTCACTTTCATCACCTCCAGATGCCACCTCGTCATCTAGCCGGTCCTCCAGACATCAGCCAGAGGCTTCAGAAGACCCGAGATCGCACCACGCGCAAGTCGAACGCTCTCGGTCGCGAGGTGCACGGGTGATGTCTTCGTCGTCACCTCCTCGCCATGTGCGTGAAAAGAGCGTCGAGGACGTCCAGATCGTGTCTCGTATCAAGTATGCCGGGGACATCAAGATGTCACTCACCGCCGAAATTCTGCTCGACTACCCTATGCCGAGCTTCGTGGGAATACCACTAAAGCTCAATATCACAGGTCTGACATTCGATGGTATCGCCATTCTTGCGTATATCAAGAAACGAGCACACTTCTGCTTTCTTTCGCCCGAAGATGCAGACGTGCTCGTCGGGGCAGACGTGGATCTGGACATGGGTGCCGGAGACCATAGCGTGGCTCATGACCAAAATACCCGTCGCCCACGGGTCGGAAGCCTGCTCGAGGAAATCAGGGTCGAGAGCGAGATAGGGCAGAAGGAGAGCGGCAAACAGGTTCTGAAGAACGTGGGCAAAGTGGAAAAGTTTGTGCTCGAGCAGGTCAGGCGCATCTTCGAGGACGAGTTTGTGTATCCCAGTTTCTGGACGTTTCTTGTTTGACCTTGGACAATGCCAACCCCGTCAACCCGTCAACGGGGGCCCTTGCAGGCGTCATGTGCTCCGAAGCATGTGCGACCGGCGCGTCACGGCGAGTAGGGCGGCAACAGCGGGTGAGGCGCACAGTGCAACGTCAGACAGAGGCAGACCGCAGCGGGTAGATGCCGAGTCAGATGTACACTGCTTGTCCTCCATCTAGGATACCCGCAGCTGTCATCCAACGGTTTCGATGCAGCGTGCCGGGACTAATCAATCGCGGACGCCATCTCGCGCAGGCACTATGGTCACACCGTAACGGTCAGGCTTGAAACTTCCATCCCCAACGCATGACAGGCTGGAGCAATGGTGGATGCGGCCTACGCGAATAGAGAGGCCAAGCCAGTCAATACCGATTTTGTCTCGTACCATTGACGAACGTAAAGTAGCACGTGCGAACTCTGCTTCTGAGGCTGAGGAGCGCTTTCTGCCGACTATTTGGGTTCATCTCAGTGTCTTTCAGTTTCTTTAGAGGCGTACCGCACTCTCACGTGTAGCCGTCTCGCTTGGACATTACAGAGCTTGAAGTCAATTCTCCTTCTGAGAGGGCATTCCAAAGACATTCACCCCCGTAAAGATGCTCTCTACTAAACTTACCTCGACTTCATGTCCGCGCGAAGGTGCCATTCAACACGCATGAACTAGGAGACAGAGCCTTGGACGTCGACCTCAGCCAACCAGATAGGACGAGGATCGCCGGTATCCTGTCCCTTCATTCGACGGATTGAGTAATGCCGGTGCTGAGCAACTCCAGGTCAGACCTCCCTAATGGCGACAACCACGAGTTCAGCAAACGTGAAAGAAAGAAGGAGGCAGTGTGTGCTGAGTACGAGCTATCATTAGGCGGGGAAGACCGCACCGAGCTGGTCCCGCAGGATTTGCTAGGGGCTGGCACAAGATCACTAGCATACACCAAGGTCTTCTAGAAAGTCTTCCCAACTCAATATCGTGACCTTCGTTGCTCTTGTATCTAAATCAACAGAGTCTCTCGTACAGATCTCACCTCCAACAAGCTAATCCAACCCTATCTAACCAAACAACCTACTCCTCCTACTCAACCCTTGGCCCACCCTTCTTTCCTGAGACACGCCTTACTCTCCCCTGACCAGGAAGCAAACCCAACATCTCACATCGCCGATGCCATCTCCCTCCACCAGCCCCTTGCCCTTCGCAGTACCATCTCCCAGCGGCACGCAATGCACCCTCTTCTCCACTCCCCCGTCCACGACTCTGCACTCCGCTTTTCCCTCCACAAGCTGCCGTTCCACCTGTCTCAGCACAGAAGGCGAGATCCGCAACGCGTGGCCATTCAGAGGCGACCGACTCGCACAAAGGAGTCGGGAGGCAGTCGTAACGCTGTGCCCAAAGACAGACCTGCCCTTCGCGCCAGAGCGTCCCGCAGTGGAGTCAGGAGGAGACAGCACGAAGAAGTCGTCGTACAGAGACGATGTGCCGGCGATATGGTCCAGAAACTCGGCAATCGCGGAGTCGAACCTGGAGAATGTAGAGAGTGCTGCAGGAGAGAAAGACCGTAGAGCTGCGAGCTGCGCAGGCTCGTTCTCGGCGGTCGTAAAGGCGAGCCAGTCGAAGGTGTCGTCGTCGTCGTCCTCCTCCTCCTCCTCCTCCTCCACCACCTTCTTCTCATCCTCTGCGGCTTGGCACTGGCCCTCGTCGATCTGCTCTGCTGCAGCGGCGGCCTTAGCCCTCGCCCCCACAAATCCCCTCACAGCATCCGTAACCTCAACCTCCACAACAAGATCTCACCACCCATGTTCCCCACCCTCCCCACCAGTGCCTTCACGATCTGCAAAAAGAACACTGGCCGTCCACCAGGCGCCAACTGCGTCCGCAGCTCGCCGGCCGACCTGGCGCCGTACGGCAGGTTCAGGTACGTGCAGGCGCCGATCTGCAGCACGTTGGTGCCGGGCCGGAAGCCCGCCGAGTGCCATTTCACGGGTTGGCCGGCAACGCCGGCGCTGGTGATGCAAAGGGAGGCGAAGAGGAGTGGGTTGGGGAGGTGCAGACGAGAAGAGGAAGAGACCAGGGTGGTGCAATCCGTAGTGGTTTTCGAGGATGCTGTGGTCGAGGAGGGGAAGGCGTGGTCCCAGTGCTGGCCGCGGACGCTCATCTGCACGGCTGGCGCGTCCACGAGCGCTCGGGCGAGCCTGTCAATTTCGCGCGTCGATATCCCGGCGCGGGCTTCTGGTTCCTGGATCGTTGCTTTCGATGGCGAGGTATGCGCCGGTAGAGAGAGTGTGGACGGCGAGAAGTGCACCGTCTTCTGCGCCTGAACGGAGCTAGGCAGAGTAGTTTCGCTGGACGGGTTTGACCACGTCCAGGCATCCAAGGCCGGGCTCAGAGTTGATGTCTTTGCCAGGCTGCGGAGATTGACTCGACTGTCCACTTTGCAGAGGTCTTTTGGCGGTCTGGCGGCCGGCGCTTGGAGGGATGGGAGCGGTGGCAAGGGCTTGCGTGGGGGAGAGACGGTGGACGGCAAGACCCCTGCGGGATTTTGGGCGTGTATCGTACTTGGAAGATCGTCGGTGGCCGTGTTTGACCATGTCCACGGAAGGTTGGTCAGGATCGAGCGCGACTTGTCCACAACATCGCGCGGAACAGATTCATCGTTGACTTTGCGAAGTTCTTGCACCGGTCGTGCCGGCCTCATTGTGCTTGAGAGCAAATTGGCTGGTTCGATGACGGTGATTGGCTTTGGGAGTTTTGTAGTCGGTGGCCGCCGTGGTAAGCCCAACTGCGAGACTGTCGCAACTCGGTATTCGCGCTGGTTTGGCATCTTAAGGTTTTGAGATCGATGGATAGAGAGAAGCAGTCTGCATACGAGAGAAGAAGAAGTGTCGAATACTGTTACGAGACCCGCATTGGCAGGTGTATCAGAAATCGGTAGCTTTCCGTGCCAGAGAAACGCAGGGTCATGCATTAATAACAAGGAAACGGTTGAAGGTATAAAGTCTCAGAGACGTTTCGATAACGTCTTTGTTGAAAGGAATTGTGAGACGGAATGTTGAAGCGTTTCTTGTCTCGAATCGCCGGTGAAAAGCAGCACACATAGGACGTTGTCAGAAAGAACAAAGAGAGTAAGACGGGTCTGGTCTTATCAGCAGTGTGGGAAAGACTCCTGCACCAAACAGGCCGACTTATGGGGCATGTGGTGTTTCCACATTGTTCAGCTTACAGATAGACCGGTAGCTCACCACGAAGACACGACCCGATGAAAGTCGATCGCTGAGGACCTATGCATGATGGAGAGCGCTGTTATCTATGGAAAGACTTTGCAAAGATTCAAACGCTTCTTGCTTGAGAGAAGACAGAGTAGGTAACTGGGTGTTCTCAGCTGGTCTTAAAGGTTTGAACATGTGTTTCGTGGGCCATTGCGCACCTTCGCGGTTACTCAATCGACACTCATTGCTGTGTTCAGAGTCCGTGCGAGTTGTCGCTCATGTTAACGCGGCATCAGGCGGTATTAAAATACGAGGTGGAATGTAACTCAAGGGGTTGCGGTGCAGCTTAATATCTTCCGAATTGACCAAGTGGCGGAGAATGAAAACTCGTGATGCTCTGTGGCAGAAAGAAGACGCTGACACGAACGGACTGCATCAAAATCAGAACAGCGTAAGGATAGTCCTCCATGGACGGACTGAAAGACAAGCAATGTGTCTCTCAAACTCTGTAGCACCCCCAAAACGACGAGACTCTACGCTGAAGCGATCATTCCCAAATCATATGGTCGAACCACATAGTTGTGAACGCGACCACTCTAGTGCTGGCCGACCTCTTTGGCCAGACACGCCTTCGACGCTTTCGACTCGCCTCTAGAGCCGCGACTTCTCGTCCTCTTCATAACTCTGTATCTGCACTTTGATCGCACCAGTCTTCGGATCTGCCGAAGTCTTGAACGCCTCCACTGCATCCTCCAGAGCGAATCGATGCGTGACCAGCTTCTTCAGATCGATGACTCCGTTCTTTACCAGCCGAATCGCTCTAGGCCATGTGTTGGAGTACCGGTACTGGAACTGCAGATCGATCTCCCGTGTAGACAGTCTCATGAATGGGATCTTCACCTCGTCTTTCCCAACGCCGACGACAAACACTTTGCCGCCGAATTTGACGCTTTGGATGGCGGATGCGATCGAGGACTCGACGCCTGTGCACTCCATTGCTATTGCGGGCTCGATGCCTTCGGTCACAGATAGCACGCTGCTTGCGAAGTCTTCTGGACTGTGGGAGAACTCGACCTTGTGTGTTCTCACGGACGGTACCAATACTTTCGCAAACTTCAGTGGCAAGGTGTGGATGGCCCTCGAAACGTTGAGCAGCACACATTCCGACGCTCATGGCTTTTCCAGCGGCGCTCCCAGCTTCCTATCAGAGGTTAACAGTCGTGGGAAGACAATACCTATCTGTTCGGCCACAACACAGGTCGCAGAGCCCTCATGCACCGATGGGCTGATTTTTACACTTTGGTGGCGGTTGGCTTAGCTCTCAGCTTCAGCTTCAGCTTCAGCATCAGTTCGCACACACGCGATAAGACATCAGTTATATCCATCCCTAGTCACACTTCTCTGGGATTTCAACGTCACGTCTACATCATTTCAATGCCATTGTAGAAGTAGTCCTCAACATGGCCGTCTGCACATTCGATGGCAACTCCGACATGTACGGACTCGGCATCCGCATTGGGTTCTACCTCCAATGGTACAGCGGCATCCTCGCCTCCATCCTCGCACCCTCCGAGCTGCCTGGCCTGCGGTTCGCAAAAGCGCTTTTCATTGCCGCTACCTTCCTCGCTCTTCTCATCCTGACCATTCAAAACCCGTTGGATCTGCAAGTCGCCGAAGTCTACATCATCCTGCTCCTCACGTTCGGGTCCTATCTCTTCTTCGTGCCCTTGTATCTGTGGCGGATCCTCATATGTGGCAGAACGCATCTGGACCCTACGAGGTTTCCTGTAGTGTTCACTGGAGCGTTTTATAGCGTGCTGAATTTCATGCTGCTGGTTGCTGTCACGGCGTTTCAGCTGTGGTTTTGGATTGCGCGGGTGCCGCAGCTAGCTGACCAGGGCTGCCAATCCTATGGGTTCATCTTCACGAGGGTGCCGCTAAATGCGAAGGCCGTTGTCGTGGTCAATCTCGTGCTGTATTCCCTGCTTCTTCTGCTTTGTCTGTTTGTTCTTCTTAGGACTTTGTTGGTGGGAGTGGGGGGTTATGAGTATGAAGACGAGCCGTGGATAAGGTGCGCGATCCCATTCGTCGTCTATGCTGGAAGCCGGTATCTATGCTCCCTACTGATTGTTTCAGTGAGGGCCAATTTCAGACTCTCCACCGATGGGAAGTCCTCATTGCCGTCGTCGTCGCCAGCACGATCATCACCGCCACCGAATTGACCATCTACTGGAACAATATCACCAACGTCTACTCGCTCTCCACCGCCGGCCAGACAGTCCCCTTCGCCATCGGCATCGGCGCCCTTCTTCGTGTTGTCTATGTCTACGCCTTCAAGACGGGCGAGGTGTGTGATACCTGCGGCACGGAAGAGGGCAACGTGTGCTACGAGTGCGGAGCCAATATGCCAGAAGGGTTCGAGCCATCGCGTGTTCCACACCGAAGACCGCCCCTCCCCCCTGGCCAAATGGCGGGTATGTTTTTTTCCAGACCTCCTCTTCCTCCTGGCCGAATGGCGGCTGCGCCAGCTCGAAGATCTACTGGCCCCCGTGACCGATGGCCGACTCAGTCAATGAGGAATGAGTCTCCTCAGCGCCCCAGCGCGCGTGATGACAGGAGGCGTAGACCACCGCAGCCGCCTGGTCGGTTATTCCAAGATCCCTCATCCTCATCTTCAGCGTCGTGAATACACGATAGGCTCCCTTAGCCGCAACGGATGCGAAGGGCATGAACGGGACGACCAGCTCAGCCGGGGGTTGCTGTCTGTTCGTCTGGAACCCACTCCAGAGGCAGAAGTTGCGTGTAGTGCGCAACGCATTGGAAAACGAGTCGAGACGCTGGACAAGGAATGACTGGGGTCTGATCCCGCTCGTTGGCGTTCTTTATCAACAGCACCTTCGCCGACGTCGTCGCTGGCCGATGCCCACACCCTTGAATTGGCCGAGAAAACTGCGGCTGGAGCGTTTCGGATGTGGATCAATTGTGGCGAAGAGCCGTACAGGCTGGCTGGGACACCGATTTGTACGACAAGCGGTAGTTGTCACCTGCAGCAACCTCCTGTACCAGCGTACATGTATGCGCATAGTCGTTATCAGACCTGCGTTGGCGCCCTCGACGCCTTCACCCCATCAAGATTTATCACATGACTCGAGAACCATCGCGTCTCTTACTCGCGCCGTCTCCTAAAACTGGCTCGGAGAGGTGACAGTCTCCTCCGCTTGCCGTGGACTCGATCTGCACGCTGCGCTCTTCGCTTCCTTTCGCCTCGTGCGATTTCGTAAGCACCGGTGTCGCCTACCTCTTGCACGCAAAGCTTGTTCAGGGACTTTGACCTGGAACTGCTCAAACACTAGGCGCACTCGCCCCTCTAGATGGGAGGGCGTTGAACTGTCAAGATCTGTACTCTGCGCTTTCAGTCGTTGAGGCAGCCTACGTAGAGACGCAGACTGCGCGCTCACGTGTACAAGAGCAAAGAGAGTTGTCCTCTTGCATCCTCACAGACCTATCCTACCTGAGAGAAAGAATCTGCAGCACTCGGCCAGGCGTCGTCAATCGCCACGTTCACTCACGTCCAGTGAGAGGAAGCGACGAGGCTGGAGCTTTTATTGTCGTGATCTGAACTGCTACCTGAGCGCTTCTGTGATACAGCGAGCTCGAGAAAGAAAGTCCTGCGTGCATCTCGCCTCCTGTAGAGTCTCACAGCCCGTGGTTCCAAAGTGTCCAGCCCTCCACTCTTCGCGCCCAGACTCCTCCAACGGTACCCTTGACCGGCCTCTCCTCAACCAAAAGAACAGTGACCCGCTCCCTCCACCGCTCCACTCCTGCCTCCCCGTTCGCCTGTCCCTCTCATCCACCTCCACCACCTCCTCTCCCCCGGCCCAGCAACCGCCCCACCATCCCCAGCGCGTTCCTCGTCAAGACCCCACTCACACCCCACCGCCGCTCGAGCCGCGCGGTATTGGAGAAGGAAGGACCCTGTTCTCCCCGCCGAGGCGGGGTGAAGGTAGAGTCCTATTCGCCGACCATTTCGCTGCTCGAGCGTTGACAGGAGTGGAGTGGTGCTTTGTGGGGGTTCGTACTGGAGTTTGGGCGTGAGAGGCTGGGATTGGAGAGCTGGGGTGGCTTTTGCTTTACTTTGCCGGACGGGACGGGTCTATCTGGATATCGGTCGGTTCGATGCGGTGTTGATCGTAGATGGTCGATGCAGTGGTCGTGGTGTGGCTAGTTTCGAGTGCGTGTGAAGAAGAGGAAAGACGCTAGTGTAGTGTTGGGCGGACCGGTCGGTGAGAGCGAGAGCGAAGCCAGGTAGAGAACGCGACGACAGGATAAAGTACAGTGTGTGCGCCAAGTGGACGACAGTGAGCGACATTACAAGGGAGACGGCTACCGTGTAACCGATTCAATGCTGTAGCCCCCAAACGCCGCGCGGGTCCGGTGCCCATGAGTGTGTTCAATGTGTTCGTGACGAAGCGGTCTTCTCAAATCCCCGAGAAAAGCGCGGCGCAGAATCCGTGCGCAGTAAAGTGTAAACAAGAAAAGCAGACAAAAGAGAACTCGCCCTAGTCGGCCACACACGACTCTGTGTCCGAGTGTACATCCGGGAACCCGGGATGGTCTATTGAGGTTTGTAGTGACCGATAGCCGTGGCGAAGGCCTGGGCGTCTTGATCTTGGCCGAAACGGATGTTCCAGCTTGCGAGCTTGCCCTTGCTGTCCGTCAAGCCGAGCTGGACGTTCTTCGGGGAAGACTTTGGAGTCATATTTGGTAGCAGGCGCGAGTTGATGACGATCTTGCCGCCAGGATCGGCGCGCATGAGCACGCTCACTACACCGGTTGACTTGTCTCTGAGGATACGGATGGGTCCAAGACCCTTGGGATCCCACTTCGTTGGGCTGTCACTGCTTGAGTTGTACATCAAGGCTTTGACTCTTGGCGCCTCGTACATGACGTCGTACTTCTGTAACTCCTCATTAGTGAGGACGGTCAGATCTCGCTGTGGCGCCCTATCCTCAGCGGTCTCGCCTTCAACGCCCGACTCGTTTGCGCTTGCTTCGCCTTCGGTGGTGCCGGCACCTGGAGAAGTCGCTCTGGATGTAGCGGCAGAGGCAAACACAGAATTACCGAACGATGGCGGCTGAAGGTAGTTGCTGTTTCCAGGAGCGGCAGAACCGCCGTTGGAGGGCGCGAAAGCGAACTGTTGTGATGGCTGGTCTTCCATGTCCTCGTCTGGCGAGTTGGAAGCTCCCCGCTGCGAGTGCGCAGCGTCGTTGGTAGGTGTCGATGGCCCACCAAACTGGAAGCCGAAACCAGCTGGAGGAGCCGAAGGAGTCGTGCTGGGGGCGAACTTAATGGGACTGTCGCGATTGTAGGTCATGTCTCCAGCTGGACTTTTGTTGTTAAGGAAGCCGAAGATGTTGGTAGGAGGCGCAACGGCTGGAGTGTTCGAGCTGAAGATGTTGCCGGTAGGTGCAGTCGTTGGGGTGCTCGAGCCGAAGAGATTACTGGTAGTGCCGTTCGTTGGAGTCGTTGAGCCAGAGGCCGGGCCGAAACTGAATATGTTGCTTGTAGTGCCGTTCTTTGGCGTAGTCGAGCCGGAAGCAGAACCAAAGAGGTTGCTGGTAGGCGCACCACTCTTTGGAGTAGCCGAGAAGATTTTACTCCCAGAGCCACCATTCGTAGTCTTCGAGAAATCGAATAGAGACTTGGCGGGCTGCGCAGCTGCAATAGAAGACGAAGCTCCGTTCGCCTGTGGCGCCGTTGGTGGTGCATCTGTTGCGGGTGTGGCACCTGAGGTAGTTGGGGTATCTTTCTGCGGCTTACCGTTGACATCATGACTGATGCGGTCGAACAAGCTACGTCCCTGCGAAGGCGGAGGCGCTTCGGACGCAGAAGTTGGTGCACTAGGTGGAGGCATAGATACTGGAGTAGATGCAGGCACACCGGATGCAGTCGTGTCTGAAGCAGAAGCTTCCTTCTCGTGCTCCTCGTTTGCCCGCGTCATGCCCTTGCCCGGAACGAACTTTGGAAGGGCCAGGTTCTGCACAATTTGTTCTACTTTGGCTTTCTTCGCACGCTCCTTTTCAGCGTCCTGTCGCTCCCACTCTGCTTCGTCGGCTTCGGAATCGTCAGAGTCAAACTCCTCAGCCTTACGCTTCTTTCTGGCTTCTTCCTCGGTCTTAGCGGCGTTCGCTGCGAACAAAGCCATGAAATTCGGTGTTCCAGCGAGCTTTGGCATCCCAAACTTTGGTGGCTGGAGTTGAGGTGTGTCCTTGGCAGGGGCTGAGGCTGTGGAGGTTGAGCTTTGTTCAGTAGCTGGAGCGGTGGCCGGTACTGAAGGCTCTTGACGTGTGGATGAAGTCGGGGCATCCACAATGCTCTGGAAGAGGTTTGAGGTCTTTGATGATGGTGCGGAAGATGATTGGTTTGCAGTTGGAAGCTGGGGGTATGCAATAATCTCGTTCGCTTTAGATTTCTTGTTGTCCGTCGCAGCACCAAGCTCCTCATCTACCTTTCGTTTGGAACCGGTTGTCTCCGAAGAGAGGTCGTTCTTCATTGCAAGAGTGGAAGCAGCCACGACGTCGGCTGCACTCCGTGGGTTCGTCGCCTTTGCATACGTAGTTACTCCCCAAATCTTGTCGTACTCCGCTACATAGTACCGAATGATCCTCATCCAGTCGCTAATGGGGTCTTCGTGGGCCAAGTGCGCTCGCAGACCGACGTTGAGGGCCATGTTGGCGTAGGCCATGTCAAACTGCTCTTTCTGAGCTGGATTGAGGTTACTGCCTGGCACTCTCGACTGTGGCTTGACAGTTCCAGAGGTCGTTTTGACGGGCTTAACTTGGGTTGCTGAAGTGACAGGTATCTGTGGCGTGATCTCTGTAACTGGGTTGGCCTGATGCTGCCCTGTTGACAGTGACACCGCCGGCGCAGCTGACTGGAACGGGTTCGCGGAAAAAGTGCCCACGGCTGACTTCGCAGAAGAGGTACTCGTTAATGAGTCGGTTGCGGCCGGCTTCGGCGCGCTGAAGTTTGGGAACAAGTTGGAGTCCGATTGCTCCTTGAAAGAATGACCAGCAAAAGCCACACTCGGTTGGCTCACCTTACGCTTCTCTGGACTCTCCGATGGAGCCCGGAGCGAGAAACCGCTATGAGGGCTCTTGTTGTCGCCGTCGGGAACAATCTTTTGAGCCTGGTGTTTCTTCAGGAACTCGCTGAAGGACTCGGCCGGTGGGTTAGATGTCGCAACAGAATGATCTGAACCGTTGGCATCTGGACGGTCGGGTACGAACAAGCTGTCACCCTGGTTGTTCTGAGCTGTAGTCTGTCGATTGACGGGCAACAATCCCCTGGCCCCTTCACTGGAACCCGGAAATTTGTTGGCTGTTGCCTGCAGCTGTTGAACGGCAGCTTGGGAGAAGGGATTGGTGTTTTGTGACTGCTGAGTCGTGGCATGGGAGAAGAGGCTGGTAGTCTGTGATTGCTGGGGGGTCGACTTGCCGAAGATGTTCGAAGTCTGTGGCTGCTGGGGGGTAGGGTTGCTGAAGAGGTTTGAAGTCTTTGACTGCTGAGGGGCAGTCTGGCCGAAAGTGGTGCTTGGACCTTGTGACTGTTGAGCTGCGGACTGGTTGAGGAAGTTGAAAGTACCGCTTGCAGCTTGGGACTGCTGAGTGGTGGATAGGCCAAACACGTTGGTCGAAGGCGTCGACTGCGTAGCAGTCGTGCCGAAGTTTCCAAACATGTTGCCGCCTTCCGAGGTACTAGCGGGAAGTTGGAACGGTGACGCAGGTCGGCTGGTCGAAGTGGGAGCAGAGAACTGAAACGGCGCGGCGGGCGCACTGTCTGAAGGCGTTATTGCGCCGTCGTTTGTGCCAGCGAAAGGGTTGTTCGGGATCGAGTCCCCCCCGCCGTTGAAGTTGAATGACGGAGTGGGAGCGCCAGCGCCGAAGTTGGGCGCTTTCCAGAATGGTACGTTCTCTTGCTGAGGCACTTGACTGCTAGGAGTCGTCGCGCCGTTTGCGGGCGGAAAGCTCTGAAATGTGCCTCCTCCTCCGCTCAGTTGCGAAGGTGTCGTTGCTGGGAAAGAGTTCTGGAAGAGTCCTCCTCCAGTCTGGAAAGGTGCTCCTCCGTTCTGCTGAGGTTGTGTTTGCTGTCGCTGTCCGAAGCCAGCGAACGGCTGCTGCTGCTCCGGTTGCTGAATTTGTTGCTGCTCAGTTGACGCGCCAAAGAGAGTTCCGTTGCTAAAGGCTTGCTGAACGGCGCCGTGGTTGACACGTGTGGGCGTTTTGCCTCGCGCGACCTTGATCCTGTAGTGATTGGGCCGCATGGTCAGCCGCGTGTTCGGAGCTTCACGTAGCTCTGGTGTAAGTGTCGAGATGCTTGAATGAGACTGGAAGCCTTGGTTTGAATGATGGGGCAGATTGATGCGACGGAGTAGTGTCGCGTCAGGCAAAGGGAAGTTGGCGATCGAATTTACAAGATCGAGAAGATGGAGTTGATGTGGGAATTCAGAGGAGTTGTTGTGGTGCTGAAGTGACATGGGCACATGTTTTCATAGTCGCGACACGAAGTTCACTTGCCAGCAACAACAATCACAATCCCATCAACAAAGGCTCTAAGTTCACTTACTGTCTCCGCGCAAGCTGGGCTGCAGTCGCCCTCCGCGGTGTGTCATCCCCTGCTTCGGCCCCATCACTCTCTCTTGTTTCGCCATCCTTTCCCATCTGCATCTCAGAGCGCCGTTTCGACATGATGGTGGAAGGCGAGGCTACGGAGCTGGTCTCCGCTGTCCAGGAGTGAGGCTTCGGTCTCAACAGGTGGAAACGTCTCGAGTCGTGTCCACGCGCATAGGAGCATATATATCGTCGAGGTCGCGGTCGCAGTCGCAGTCGCAATCGAAGTCGCAGTCGCAGTCGAGGTCGAGTGTTGTCAGCGATGCAACGAGAAGTTTAAGTTCAGGAGGAGAGATACGTTTTTCCGGCAATGTCGTCGATCTCACATAGGTTCTGGCCACTTCAAAGCACCATCACGTGCATCTTCTGTAATGAAGATATCTGTCAAAGCGCGAAGAACTTGCTCACTGTGGAGAGAGAGGGGAACTGAACTTCACAGACCCTGCTCTTGTGAGTCTAGAGGTCTTCACTGTGTTGCATTGCATTGCGTTGTAGCGCAGACCAGGATACGAAGGTACATGTACTCAGGTACGCCACAATATCATCTGGTCCTCGGATGCTAGAGAAGGCAGAAAGAGCAGGATGTGGTTTAATCTGTCCGTTTAGAAGTGCGTGTCTTCTCGTCCTATGGAACTGCCTGTACTCTTTCTCTTGTCTTAGACACCGCACAGGACGACTGTCTCAGCTGCCTCTACTGTAGCAGCTACGAGTGGTATGCGTGTTTCGGGAGAGAGAGAAACGATTAGTCTTCCCTGCTCGCCATTTGCAAGAAGCCTATGTTTCATGCATGCGGGCGGTCCTCCCTGTGTTGCACTGGCCGTTCTTGCGGTGGTGGACAGCTGGACTGGGTACCCAGGTATACCAAAGGCTGCCAGCGTGTATCCTCGGAGGGCTCTCTCATAGTATCCACAAACATGTTTAGCTTGTTCCGAAACCATGTGTTCACTGTTTTCACATGCGATGAGACCTCTGCGAGTCGACTACAAGTGTCTTGCCTATGATGAGCCTGCGGGATGATGAACGTGAACGCCTCCCACGCCTCGTATGCATAATTTGCATACTCGAACCCTCCAACAACCCATCGAACTACTCGCTAACACTAGAGTCCCAAACTCTCAAGACATCCCAGATCCGCCCAGACGACCTTGCCGGCTCACAACTTGGCCTTCGTCTGTGCCTTCTTTAGAATCGGCTCCATCTTTGTAGCCTTCATGACATCGCCCTTGACCTTCAGCTTGCCAGACATGAACAGCTTCTGTGCGTTCGCCTTGCCGCTGATGAGTTTCGAGAAGTCGTCGTCGGAGAGGATGAGGGTGACTGTCGGTGAGAGCGATAGTCAGCGCCGGGCCATTGAGCTGTGAAACATCCGACTTCTTCCTAGGGCGCAGTGAATCGACTCAAACGCCATCCTCCACGAAAATCCTGTCTTGTAGGCACAGCCTCGTCGCAGGGAGTCCTAAGAAATGGTGACGAGCACGGAACACTGAGACCTACCACCAGCCTTCCCACCCTCGGGCGCCGCGCCCTTGCCCACAACACCCTTCTCTTTGAGATCTATATGCCAGCTCTCTTGCGCACCCTCCTTGTTCTTCAGCGTGAATGCGAACACCGCTCCACCCTTCTTGATGGCATCCTTGCGTTCGGCGTCATCTGCTTTGAGCGAATCGGAGATAGCGTCGAAGGCGACGGAGGAGGGGAAAGCGTCTGTTGGGAACGAGTTAGAGACGTATGGCTGAAGAGTCGAGGGACAAGTAGAGGAGTAACACAGGGGCAGGAGAAGGAGAGAACTCGCCGTTCTTGAGAGACATTATGGAGTGTTTGGTAATGTGTTGGATGGAGGAGATGACGACTCAGCTAGTGGAGTGACAGAGTCGGTTTCGGAAGGACGAAAAAGAGTTATGTAGAAGGTTGATGTAAGTGATAGAGGATGAAGAGGGTTGTACGGGTTATATGTGAATGCGCTGCTCGTGGGATGCTGTGTATGATGCTGGTTCTGGAGTCCGGGGGACTTGCATGTGACAAGAGCCTCGGCCGCATGTGGACGCTCCAGTCGTTGTTCACCTCACCGCAGCTTTCGAGCAGAAGCCATCACTACACCCACAAACGTGCCCGTACGAGGCAGGCCAGTCCACCAAGTAGCTACGGCAGAAGCAACGGGAGCAAATAAGCAGCAGAGGCTACGATAGCACAAATCTTCTTAACGTTCCCGTCTTCACCTTTTTCCTCCATGAGCAGCTGGCTATAATCAGAGTGAGCAAAGCAGATGCAGAAGCAAGATATAGCACCGATGTCGCATTGGTACGTCTGAGGCACATTGCGCTTGTATGAACATAGCATAGGCCGCCCCGTGAAACCACTCGTCTTCTGGTCTCGTTCCGGGCTCTGACAGCCTGGGTTATCGGCTCAGTTTGAGATGTGAATTCGTCGTCAGTGACAGGGTTTGGCTGGGAGCCCAGATCGTCCAACATGACTGATGGGAAGAGAACATATGGGGAACGTACAAGCAGTCTGGTAGAACGACCTGTGGAAGAACAGACAAGCAACTTCCGGGCAACGACTTTGACCCGCCAGTTTCAACGACGGACTCGGCCAGCTGGGCAGAGCCATGACCTCTTGAGTACGGCTGAATGCTACGGCTGATACTCTCGCAAAGCAAGTCGGCTGAGGAAGCAGCTGCAATAGCAGCGGAATTGTCATTTGGACGCACGCGATGCCATCTCAAGATTTGAGAATCTGTGTGGAAAGGTCCAATGGCCGGTCCAAGTTGTCACTGCTTTTGAGAGTGCTCAGAGGCACACTCGGCCCATTAACTGATGCTGTTCCGACTAGGCACAAACGCTTCCATCTGAGAAGAATTTTGGTGTAACTGCAAGCGTCAAGCATGAGTTACTCTGGCTCGAGCCTACGATTGAAGCAGCTCATCCCCTCGGTGGGAAGATTCTGCTCCTTGATCTTCTGCTCACAGTCGTATTCTCTTCGTTGCCTCCATTGTCTTACACCTTGCGATGCGTGATGTCGTTAGGCATGGTAGTATTCTTCATGCGTGTATCGATGCCCCCGTTTGACGTGAGTGCCGCTATTAAGTGTCGACAATATCATACCGGGAGAGGAAAGCAGCAAAGCGATGAGCATAAGTCCACGTGAGACGGAGTGGAGAAGAGGCAGCAAGACGCCAGCGTCGCGAGCCAATGCCTATGCCTCTTCCACTTCTGGAGCCTGAGATTACGTCTCC
>NAJN01000226.1:0-30090 GCA_005059845.1 Cryomyces minteri
TGCATGTCCGCCGGCGTGATACTGTTCGCGCAAACGTCCGGTTTCGTCCCCAACGGTATGATGAATGCCAACTGCTCACCAGATCAGCCGGCTCCCACAAACTGCACCACCAATCATGCGGTTGAACAATCATAGAACTCTTACCTGCACCATGATGACGGAAAGTACCAGCCCGGTACTCAGGTAGTGCCGATGGCTCCTCGACTCGGGCAGCACCGCGAATGAGACCAAGAGGAAGACGCACAGCGCGAGCGCGGCGACGTTGAGCCAGTCTGCGACGCGCATGGAGCGCTCGAAGCCTGCGAGTAGCACACCCTAACCTCAGACCGGAGACCTTGTATTGTGTTTGGGGATACGGCAAAATGTACCGTCTGAGTACGCCCACTCCGTTAACGGACACGGAAGACAGCATTGCATTCCTGGAGCAAAAGGCGAGGGCCCACACACTCTTTGATTGTGTACTTCTTTGTGCAGTTAGATGCGGGTGACATCTGCCGAGACGTTGGTTGGAATGCACTTCACAAACTCCGACGAGCAAGCGAACCATATCGCACATATTGACTGACCTCTCACAGACGAGACACCCGGAAGACAACTGCGAGACCATTCGCTCCTCTCACTTCAGTCGCCGTCTCGGTGGTAGAATCAGCATCACACCAACAGCTACATAGTATGGCCTCGACGATCTCGACTGAGAATGCTGGTACCTGCCTTGGACTGCGAATCTAGGTGCGGAGGGCAGTAGTATCATAGAATTCCCCATCAAAGCGAGAGTGACATTCATTTGTTCTTCGGAGCCTCTGGAAGTGCGTGTTAGCATCGAAGGCACCACGAACGTGACATCGAACAGTTGGGGTTCTTGAGGGATGGGGACAAACGTACTCGCTCTTGACGCCACTTGTCGGATCAGTGATTGGCTCCATAGCCAGGTCTGGCGGGTTCGTCTCCAGGCCCCATTCCGGCTCTCCATCATGTTCAGCATCAACATCGCGGTTTTGCCAAAAGCCTCGCTCGAGGTTCCTCTCGGCCTCTGAGGGACCGGCAAACAGACTGTCTGCATCTTCATCGTCCACATTGACGGGATTACCCCTGGTGCCAGAGCGAGTTCTTACCCGTCTTCTTGACCAATGTCCCGATCTTTGTCGCGTGGGCGCCGTCCTCCTTCCTCGCTTGCGCTTCCTTGAGCCTCCCACCGCGTTGTCGCCCAGAGGCACTCCTCCATCTCCGTCGTCTTGCATTTTGGCCGCCTCCTTCACGAGCTCATTGGCGAGGGCCTTGCCCTGGAGCAACTGCTTCCAATAATCGAGTTCCTCCAAGTAAAGGAGCTCTTTGTAGGCTTGATGTAGAGGATTGGTGGCATTCAGAGATTCTTGAAGTGAAGCGATATCACAAGGGTCGAACTCGAGTAGATCTCCGGGTGCTATCCACAAGCTACGATAGCGTCAGTCAACCAATGCATCAGTGAGTGTTTGCAGGGGACGAAGTGAGTGTGAATGGAGCTTGCTTACAGCTCGAGTGTGTGCAGAAGCATCACCGCTACCACATATCCGTTGGGCTCCGATCTTTGGAAGTCCTCTGGCAGCATGCTGCGGTCACACACAATGACCGGCCACGAGTCCTGTGCAATCCTGACGAGTCGATAGCTTCCTGGTGGGTTCCCTGCCATTGTCATGGAGAATCGAGTTGCGGTGAGATCTCAGATGAAGAGTGGAGTGAGTTGTTGTGGGTGAAGTTCCACTCGGGAAATAGGAGTGAAGAGACTTGCAGGGTTGTGTGACGCTCGGGTCCGGAAACGGTATCGAAGTGAAAACGATACAAGTGGTCACAGGTGTCGAGGATTGTTGGTTGTGAAATTGTGCACGATAGTGCACTGTAGCGACACCCAACAGTATGGGATGAAGTGCTGAAGTGCTGAAGTGCTGAAGTGCTGAAGAGAGGAGTTAGTGATGAGCAGAGGCGCAGGTGAAGAGAAAGCGGCGAGACTGTAGCTACAGTGGTCTCTCTTTGTTTGTTGTTCAGATGTGAGGCAAGACTCGTGCCCGATGACTCTGTTCTGTAAATGAGGAGAGGAGAACAAACCTCGAAATGTGAGAGACGTGTGATGTCACTCGCAAAGCTGTGATAAGGAGACACTAGCCCGTGTATGAAGACTCGGAATTTGAAGCGTTGCAGAGGTTCATAGGTCGCGAGCCGCCCTTGTCGTTGCAGTTGACAAGACTGCTAGTAAGGTCCACTGTGTTGAGACTCGAATTGGAATTATTGCAGGGTAAAACAACCGCAGAGTTAGGAAAGTAGATCGTGTGCGTCAGGTACTGCTAGGTGTCGATAGAAGTAAAGAAGCTACCCGTAACATCTAAAGGAAACAGCTGTGATGGACGGAGCTACCGTGAAGAACTCGTGGTGCATCCACAGGCTGGATAGAGCCAAAGATGCAGGTACCTACCATTCGGCAAAGAGACCTTACAGATTCAACACCAAGGTCAAGTAGAGGACTGCGATTGCTACAACAAGTTGGACATGGCCTTAAACGCGCGGTGCCGACGAAACTCATCCATCAACGAGACGAGAATCCGTGAAGATTTACGAATGAAGGGCATAACGCTTGACGAACGCAATGCACTCGTGGCTTTCAGACTCTCAGAACAGGTAGGACATAAGTAGTAACAGGTGCGGTCGGAGGTGGAACAGAGTGATAATACGTTTACGGCTAGCGACAGAGAAACACGACTTTTTGTTTGCTAGTACCTGTCTTGTTCGTTTGTAAGTAAACCTAGCGTCCCGCGCCGTTCGTGAAAGCTAACATACATTTTCTTACTCTCCTACATAGACGAACCTAATTCTACGGCTAGGAGTGAACTTTATGGTTACAAATAAGGAATTTGAAATAGAATGGCAAAACGTTACAGATTGTTCGCCGCACTGTAGACCGGCAATAGCCTACATAGAATGTTCATGTCTAGGAAGTCTAAGAAAGATGACTAGAGCTAGGGAACTGTGTAGGACTTAGAGAGAGTGTGCTGCTTCTATGACTAGCTTTTGGTGCATGTAGCAATCAGCCCTGGTTTCGTAGCTAACTGCAGCCTAAGACTCGCAAGCCTTTTAGTAGCAACAAGGCTGGTTTTGCGATCTGTGTGTCTTCGGGGGAGTGTCTAATACGGGAGATGTCAATAGTGATGATCCCTAAAGCACCTACTACATTTGAGCTTGTGTCTTCTAGGTAAGAACCTAGTTCATAAGAGATAACGAGGTAGTTACAGCTGTCGGCTGGTTTGATGGTTCTTAATGGAGCTTGAAACCTCAATGTTTTCTTCTTTCAACCGATAGTCCACGTTTTGACTCGCTAGAACAAATGACTCTGTGCAGTCCTCGGTTGGATTTGTCACGACCGCCGCCGGGTACGACTTGCGGTGACCCCAAAGGAGATCGAGTCTTCGACGGTATCTGTGACTGTAAAGTTGCTTGGGGAAACGAAGGCCGACGCGTGGACGAATTTGAAGCCGAATTGCAGCGCTCGCAAGTCTGCGTTCAAAATGCAAACCGTGGTGCTCAGGAAAAAGGAGAAGAGACGATGTTGCCAAAAGCCATCGCAGAAGATGCTCTTCGTCACGAAGCACATCTTGTCTCGGACTCTAGGCATCGAAGAACACTCATCACAACATGCGGTCACTCAGTTGACACCGTCTGTGCCTATACGTTTATCGATCGGTTGCTGGGTGTGCTTTTCGCTCTACTGCCGCTCTATTGCTCATGCTACATGGCCATCTGCAGGTAGTCTTCAGGTGCAGACGCCAAGTTGGTTACGAGGAGCTGATTTCCACTTTGGTGTGCTGCCAGAGCAGGGAAGACACACAGAGCAGAAGACACACAGGGCAGGAGAAACAACTCGTTGCAGGAGGATTGCAGAATGCAGCGTTCGAGGTGCGTGCCTGAGGTTGGGGTAGGTGTCGGGAGAGGAATGTTGGCAGTTCGGCGTCTGACGTTGACGCGAGGCACTCGAGGCTTTCGAGGCTTGACGATGGCGTCGTCTGGTCGCCTGGTTGTTTACACCCCCGCCTCTAGCGCGGCACGTGATCTCAGCAGAGCAAATGGGCCAGCTGGTGGCAGCCCTCAGCTCTGCCAAACGCTCTGCTTGCCCACCTCTTCTCTCCACCAAAAACCTCCATACAAAGCCCTCATACAAACCGTGAGTGACCGATCCCCGTCCGCTTGTTTCCCTCCAAGGCTCCCGATGCACGCGGATCCAACAAACTGCACCTTCACCTCAAACAACGCGATTTTCCACCCCCAAACTCGCGCGTTCCCTGCAGCAATGCTCTCGGATTGTCATCTCTTGCTGGCCTCATGCGCCCTCAATTGCGACCTGACACCGTCGCTCTGGCCGTGTTCTAACGTCAACGATAGTCAACATCAACCACTGCCGTCGCACAACCGATACAGCTCAATTCACAGTCAGACACCAGAGACGAGGTAAGTTTCCCGGTGTTCCTGCCCTCTCGAACACGTCTTTCGCGTCCACTCTGCGTCGTCGCGATCCAACGCGCCCAGTCAGAGCGGGAGCCCAAGTCACTCATCCACCACCACTACGCGACGCAGCCAGCTCGCAAGCAGGACCACGTCGCGTCAACTCAACTCAACTCAACTCAACTCACCCTCTTCATTGCGCGACCGCCTTCTCTGTCCAAAACTGCTCATACAGACCGCGCATACTGATCCCGTCATCCAGAATCACCTGACTCTTATCTCAAACCAAAGTCACAATGCCTAAGGAAGCAAAGGAAAAGACCTCCACCCGCAAGGCCAAGGCCTCCAAGGCCGACGGCGGCAAGAAGAAGAAGGGTACGCTGTCATTGTCGTACCTCGTCTGACACGTCAATCGCTAACGTCGTGACGCAGACCCGAACATGCCCAAGCGTGGTCTTTCAGCCTACATGTTCTTCGCCAACGAGCAGCGTGACAAGGTCAGGGATGACAATCCGGGCATCAAGTTCGGTACGTTGTTCATTCCGGCTGTCTCATCATTTCCGCTGACATCCGTTAGGCGAGGTCGGCAAGGTTCTCGGCGAGAGATGGAAGGCACTCTCAGAGAAGCAGCGTGTCCCGTACGAGACCAAGGCTGCCGCCGACAAGAAGCGTTACGAGGAAGAAAAAGCTGCATACACCTCCGTATGTCACCACCTCTGTCTCTCTGTTTTGTCGACTTATCAGCTGACTCAAGACATAGGGCGCCGCCGAAGAGGAAGAGGAAGCTTCTGAGTAGGGTGCTCGTGGATCCAAAGAACTGCACCCGCAAGGGATCCGGCAATTCGCAGAAAAGACTATTTAACCACATGCTTCTACCTCTGAAATCGCAATGTCTCTGTCTTCCTCTTTCTCTCTGCTAGCTTTCGTCATGTTGCTATGGTGGACATCTCTTAGTCTGGATCTGACGGTGCGTTTGGCTGGGGGGATCGGTTGTTAAGCTCGTCTGTTGTCTTCCATGGCAAAAGTTCCACAAGCTTGACGGCAGACACAGCTTATCCTGAGGCTTGTCCTTGCACGTCACAAGCCTAAGGTTACTCGGTAATGGTGTCGCACGCTCCTGTTTCTGTATACTAGCTACCTACAGAAACGTGATATGTTGCGAGGACTTGACCACCTAACTGATTTGTGGAGCCTGTATCCCGGCATCGTTCCACGAAGGTCTTTTGCGTATTGTCAGCCTCCAGCGGGCCTTCGATGATGAGGATACTGTGCAATGGCCGCAGGGCCCACACATCACCGTGCGCCATCCTTCCCCTACACAGCAGACCGAGTGGTGTATCTCACAACTACACGACACGTGTACATACAACCGGTGCCAGGTACGGATACTGAGTTGTGCCAGCATCGACCTTGAGCGCGACTAGAGGTTGCTATGAACTCCGGCTTCGTTTAGGGCGTCGTCGCTTGAGGCGGTTTACAACCACCGTGCGAGTAGCCACCCCCCAATGCAGGTTCCAGGGCTGTCAGTTCACCCCCCGGCCTTCTGAAGTTTCCAGATCCGCAATGTTGCCTTCACCGCAACACCGAGGTCTTTGTGTTCGAAGCGCAGCAGCAACTTGTCGAATCCAGCCCGCACACACACTGCAGACCTCGCGGCGGGTTACACCAACACAAAAGATCGCCTTCGTAGCATCCCGAAAGCACTATTCCCTTTGCAACACCACGGTCAGCCCCATCAAGCCTAACATGACGGTCTTGAGCCACGGGTATTCGCTCAGTAGGATGGTGACATAGCCCACGAAGGGGATGTAGCCAACCACGCTGCCGATGACATCCTTCGACCGGTTCAGATAACTCTGGCCACGCGCGTAGAGTTCCGTGTCGTCTGCCGCGTTGTTGTCGCCTTTCGTGAGCAGCCTCAGCTGCGTGTCCCTGCCGATCCGAAGATACGTGGTCAGCCTTTCGTTGTCCCACATACATGAACCCCGGACAGCACACTTTGGGCAAACTCACCCGCCACCGAACCGCCTCACGACCCGATGCACGATCGGTATGTCCTTCCCCCTGACATTGTACACCACAATCTCGCCAATCTGCGTGTCCAGCCCCCTGTTCCACAAAAACAGCAGATCTCCGCGCTGGAACGCTGGCTCCATGCTTCCGGAAAGTACGACGACGATGGGGGAGGGCGAGTCGGTGACCACGGAGAGCCCCTTCCAGAGCATGAAGGCGGTTGAGAGGACGAGGGCGAAGTTGAGGACTTGTGCGGCAAGCTGCCGTGGCTGAAGGGAGGAGAGTGCGGAGAGCATTGTGGAGGTCGTTAATGTGCGTTCGGTGTGGTCAGGGTCGTGGCAGCTCGAGAAGCAGGAGAGTGCGAACTGGGAGCTCTCGCTGCCCTGGAAGGGCGTGGTATGTGGGTTTCGTGGGTACCAAGCTGTCCTAATCGTGCTGTTGTTGATGCCAGATGTGTGCAATATTCTGGACCCTAGCCCTACAGCGCGACGAATGGGGCAGCGAGCTGTCTCAGCCTTTCCACCTGCTTCGGACTTCCCCCGAGTGCTCACGCTCACAATGGATATCTTTTGAGTAGATGGAACCCGAAGGCAGTACACCTCGCTCTAACCTCGATGAGGATCACTGACAGATGTAGGCGTTCTTGGCGTCGGCTATGTTCTACTCCAGCACCCTAGGCTTCAGCCACAAAGCCGAGCAGCTGAATCGTTGCAATACCGCTCGAGACGTTCAGGCTCCCTCCTCAGCAATCAACACGCAAATCAGTTCGTGGATGTTAGGATCGCATGCCCCAGTCCCAGCCCTGACGCGGGTCCACCATGCCCGCTTGCAACACCTGTCAAGACCTGAACCTCCGTCATAAAGGATACGACGCGAAGTTCCCAGCGCAGCTGGAAATCGAGATCCCGAGTCTTCTTGCCGCTGCGGAAGGGGGCTGCCAGGCTTGTCGTGTACTTCGTGACGGAGTGGTGGGATACACGGGGTCTTTCGAGAATGTCAAGAGTCTGTGGCTCAACTCAGTGAAGCCGAAGCTTCCGCTTGTCGTGTTTGTGCGTCAGAAAGACGGGACGACCGAGTATTTGGAGTTGTATAGTCATGCGGGTAAGAAGGTGTGAGGTCTTTGAGTTTCTCTCTAATACTCATAATGCCCAAGTTCCGGTGTATTGAATGGAGGAGCATCTTATGGGCCGAATTGTGCTTTACGGATCTCCCTTATGCTGAGCGTTTAAGAATACAAAATGCGGATCCAACAACCCCCCAGTCAATTCCACTCTTACCACGAGCTTTTGACTCAACTGTCTTCTAAATTGTGGTTTGATCTGTGGTGAACGTGTCCTGATGTGCATGGAGTTCCCCTCGTCAAGAGGAAATTATTTTACCATTACATCTGGTTGTGATGTGTGTACACTGGGCGAGTAACTAAGTTCTCGTGCAGGCGAGCCTACACCATCGCCAATCATTGGTGCCGGCCGAGAGGTTTCTGTCGATTCCTCCTCGATAGCATGCCTCAAACTAGCAGAGGACTGGCTCTTCGACTGCGCTATGAATCACCCCAATTGCCGCCCCGTCTACGAGAGGCCTCTGCCTACGCGGGTGATCTACGTAGGTTCCAAAGATCAAGAGCCCTACCTATACGAATCCAAGGGTGAGAAGAGCAAGTACGCAGCCCTCAGTCACTGCTGGGGTCCTAAGGAGATAGAGCCCATAACAACGACGCAGACCACGCTTGAGGAGAGGAAAAAAGCCATCCCCTTCGCGAGCCTACCAAAGAACTTCCAAGACGCCGTCATGATTGCACGGCGGCTGTTCATCGACTACCTCTGGATCGACTCCCTGTGCATCATCCAAGACTCGACGCCCGACTGGGAGCGCGAGGCCGGCCAAATGGGTACCGTCTATTCGAATGCGATCGTCACCATCGCCGCGGACGGCTCGCCCAACAGCCACGGTGGCTGCTTCGTCGCCGGCGAGGGCCGCAATGCGGTGTGTTCGCGAGTCCTATGTGCCGGCCTCAACGGCAACGAAGGTCACATCTACGTCCGCCCGCAGGGCATCCGCCGCAACGCCAACGAGCTCGCCCACACGAACCGCAACCTCGGGCGCAGCAAACTGAGCACGCGAGCCTGGGTCCTCCAAGAGCGCACTCTCGCGCCGCGCACGCTGTCCTTCACGGCCGCGGAGATGACGTGGGAGTGCGCGACGCTGCTGCGTTGTGAGTGCCAAGTGGCGCCCGAAAAGGCCAGTGCGCACACTTTCAAGCAGCGCTACGTCAGTCACGGTCCGGTCGAGGATTACTCGCGCATGATCGGCCGCGGGTTTTCAAACTCGCTGGAGGACAGCGAGGGTTGGAAGAGGCGGCAGCGAGAGATCGAGGCTGGAGCGCCGGTGCTCCGCCTCAAGTGGCAGGATGTTGTGGAGGAGTTCACGCGCCGTGAGCTTACCCGTCCTTCCGATAGACTGCCTGCGATTTTGGGCCTTGCATCTGCGATGGGAAGAGCAACGTCTGACCTGTTCACCACGAACGAGTATTTATTCGGCTTGTGGCGGCGGGATCTAGTCAAAGGTCTCTTGTGGCAGAGCATCGAGTTCGATGGCTCGGAAGGGCGGTCGTCGATCAGTCGACGACCGGAGGAGTGGCTCGCGCCAACGTGGTCGTGGGCGTCGGTCACGGGGCAGGTTGGATGGAGGCTCGAAGTAAAAGACAAGGACATGACGGAAACCGACAAGACAGCGCAAAAATTCAGGGCGAGCTGCCAAATTGCCACCTCGGGCTCCGAACGCAAAGGCGAGCTCACAATCATCGGGATGCTGACACCCGTGCGCCTCGTAGACACGAAGAACGACACAGCCACGAAGCAAGCCGACGGAAGCGCAGCCACGGTCTTCTTGTTCGCGAGCGAGAAGGCTGCCGAGTCGGGATACTGTCCCTACGACAAGCTCGAGCCAGACGTCAAGGGAAACGGCTACGAGCTGACTCACGACGAGAAATACTTCTTCCTGCTTCTGGCGACGGTAGGACTGTTTGGGCAGTGGGAAGGGCGGCCGTTTGGGCTTGTGCTGAGGAAGAAGATGGGAGAGGAGCACTTGTTTCAGCGAGTGGGGTTTGTAAGAGGCATGCACTCGAAGACGAAGGATTGGGCTGAAGTCGGCGAGTACCGCGCCCTCGTTCTCGTGTGAACACATTCGGTGGTGTATCAACCCTTCTCCGACTAGAAGATCACTGGGCGTGGAGTCTGAGGTAACCCAGAGATTAGCGTCCTTGCCAGATTCTTCCGTATGACGTAAAGGCAGCCAGCAATGGGGAAACCATCTGCTTAGTACTAGTACGCTAGAGAAGAAGCATTTGTTTCAAGCGATGGTCAGCAGTACAGGCAGCACCTTTTGCTTATAGAAATCCAGACCCTCCTTCTTAACCGTCGTCTGAACGCTTGTGAAAACTCTAAGGGTACCCGCCCAAGTGGCTTTCGGAGCTCAATGGGGGTATCTAAGATTGTTCGAATGATACGCGCAAGCAGCGGTATGTGCGGTATTTCCCACCCGCTTGATCCCTTCATAAGAGGCAAGACACAGCCAACAAAACTGGTGTCGACATTTCCGACCTGCAACGCCTCCGCGTGAGTTCGAGAGTCCTGTCTCGCTTCAATAAGACTTCCAGGGCGAGACTTACAAGTCATGTGATCACACCCAGACTCCTTCTCGATGTTCCACCCACAATTCTTCCCCGGACACTTCTTCGTCGTCTTCGCTATGCGTTTCTCGGACGCTGCCTCCTCATCTCGCTGCTTCTGGCCACTGGCGCGGTAGTCATATTGCACGCACGTTTCACCCTCGTGCCATTTCCGCTGGTGCTTTGTGCATTGGCGATAGCGGCATGATGCACAGGCGAGGAGATTCGGGTAGGAGGGGTTGTCTGCTTGGATCTGGCCGGACTTGCATTTGGGGTTGAGACACCAGTGGAAGTTGGGGTCGGCGGCTAGTAGCGATTGAGTGGCTAGTCTGTCATACCTGCAATTTGACAATCAGCGTGATATGTGGAGTACTCCGCAGAGGTGCCGTACTTCTCAAAGACGTCCTTGGCAGCAGCTCTGTGTACGTCAGGGTGCTGCAAAAGCTCTGGACATTCTGGACATCTGATTCGGTCCCATCCTTTGCTGCTCAGCTCAGACGCTACCCATTGCTCTAGGCACCCCTGGCATGTCTTTACGTCGTGCGCACAAGATGCGGTTGGGCGCTTGATTGGAAAGCTGAGGGTAGGCAGCTCATCGTCGCAGACTACGCAATCACGAGTCCTTCGCTGGACTGCATTAGAGGCTTTCCGGTGCTTCTTTTCCTCCTCAATTTGGACTTGGAGAGCAAAAGCCAAATCACGATCAGTCTGGCCTCGTCGCAGTGCGATGGATGCAGCTCCTCCATGCGCGTGATCCAAGGTTGGCCGGTGTTCATCCCAGCCCGAGTAGATGGCGAACCAGTCTGTATCGTTGGTGACATGACTAGAGCACGTGAGCTCAGAGTCAACGCCAAGGAAGGGGGCTTCGCTAGAGACCCCCCTGGAGAATTTCCGTGATCGAACGGTGCTCGAAGAGCCTATCAGTGGATCGATACCGGCTGGACACAGCAGCCCTCCCATCGTCGTGAGTCGCTTCCTATTCTTAGGAGCTGCTGGCGTACGCTTCTCTACCCTTGTAGCTAAAGTATTTAGCCCGTTTGATATTTCTGTCTGCAATGCTTCGAGCGACGACGCAGTGAGTCTTTGCCGCTCCATGAACTTTTCTCCCACTTTTTGTGATGGCTCAGCTTGCGCTATAGCGTACTGACTGTCTGAAATTGGTAGCTGTGCTGCGATGGAGGTCCTCAGTAGGTGCAGAAGCGATCGTGTAGTGACCGAAGGGCCTACAAGTGCATCTTCTTCAAGTGAACATAGCTGTTCTAGAACCTGCACCAGTCGCTTCGAAGTACCGTCTTGAACTGTTGCGAAACGATCCAACGACGCGACGACACTACGATGATGATGCTCGATCTGCACACTCTGTAGTGCTATCTGTAAGGAAGTGATGGAAGTTTGCAATCCCGTGGCCGTTTCGCCCCTTTCTTGAATACCCGTATCGGTAGGCACGGCATCTTTTCCGATACGCTCAGCATCCCAATAGCGATTTCCATCGTCGGGCAGTATGCTCGACGAAGACCCGGACCGAAAAGGCGAAAGAGAACCAAAAAAAGCTTTGGTTTCTTCTCTCTGTCTCGTAATCCTCGAGTAGTCTTGCAGTGTTGGTGAGAGCTGCGGTATTGAAAGGGAGTCTGATTCGGATGCGCGGAGGTGCTTTGGGTTTTTCCTCAAGTTCCGTAGTTTGCCTCGTAAACCACTTGAGGTGAGATGCTCGTCCGTTGATGGGAGCGCTGCCACATGGTCCGGAAAGACGATCGGCTGCTTCTTACTGTTCAACAGCAAACTGCAAAAAGGATACTGGGAGTGATCCGCATCGACTTTGCAAGAGCTTTGACCCATTACACCTAGGCACGAGTAACGAAAGTGTGATGGGAAGAAGTACAAAAACGTTCAATACCCTAGCTAGGGGATATAAGACGGGCAACAAGAGCACCGAAAGATCCTAAGCAGATGCTGCCTTATTCCCCGCAGATAAGTAGACACGGGCTGTGCCAGGGTTAAGGGCTGACTTTGGTTCCTCAGGCTACGATGAGCATAGTTGTGTTACCCCACAAAAGTAGGGTAATGGCTGGTGGGAGGGTACTTGAATCCAACGAGGCTGGCAGCCTGCCATACTGGGCAGAGGTCTTCGAACAACCCGTCAGAAGCCGTCTCAGAGCCTCTCGAAGGTGGTCAGACGAGCAGCGTCTTGCTGTACTAGGCGAATTCTGATTTCGATACTCATGGTACCGGCAAAGGTTGTTGCACACGGTATCAGCAGCCGCGGTCGTCGAACCTATGAGCGTGGTCCCAGGCACTGCCCAGCCTTGCAGCGAGTGATGCAGGATACAGCCACATCCTCACAGTCGGAATCTGTACCGCGAGATCAACAGAATGCGGAGTCAGCCTTGCGGCAAGGCATACATCCATAAAAGTGCCTGAGGTCGAGGTGGTGGTCGGTAGTGGTCGAGTGATCGAACATTCGACGGATAAATTCGGGACCGAGTGACTCTACTCTTGTGCCTCCATGGTTCGCGACTTCTCCATCCCTCGGTCTCGACGCCGAAATGTTCTCTTGTACCTGTTGGGATACGCGTAGGTTTTAGTTTGCTGTATCAATACATGGATGGAGATGTGTCGAAGCTGTATCAAGATTCAACGGCAACGTGATTTAGTCGTTGAACGGACTCGTCGCAATGTCCCATCTCGTTCACCGTCATGTTCACGTTTGTGTACATTGACACCATTTCCTTTTGTTGTGTACAAAGATGGCGAGTCGGGCTTGCTGTCACTCGTTTGCTCTGATGTAGTAGTCAACTGGTTGCCAGAGTTGTCACGGCGATTCGTACACCTGTTTCTCAAAAGCTCATCTTCAGATCCTCGAGACACATCCTCAACACACCTTGGCGTTGTGCTTTCTCTCAAGCTCAGTCTACCACATCGTCAGATCCTCAGGACCCTGCAACTTCCTGTCATCTATCATTGCCTCTTTGCCACATAAAGCACCTACAGCAAGACTCGACAGAATGTCCCTCACTCCGCCCAGCACACCACCTTCGCTTGTGCCGAGCATCATCGTATCGGCTCCATTGCGTACCTCTCCTCTCCCCCCCATTCCTCCCACGCCTCGTCTTCGCTCCGTCCTTCCAGTACTTTCAACAATCTCGTCAGAGGCTGCTCTCGAAGCAGCGCTCCTCTCAATCGCACCCCTGTGCCAACACGAACTCATCAAGAACACCATCCTCGACTCCCACAACGAGACCGACTGGATGCATCTCGCTTCGAAGGCCAGCATCGATCTGGGCCTGAATGTCAGCAGCTGGTTGGTCATGGGCGTCTTGCGTCACTACGGCAGGCTCACCCCTCGACGCGCGACTGTTATCTACGGGGCTGGCTATATTGCTCCTTTTCTCTTTCACGGTCCTGGCGGTGGCATTGCTGCTGCTGCTGCGGATGCGGGGAAGGTCAAGGCGGAGAAGGCGAAGGCTTGAGCGCCTTTCTCCAAAGGGCGTTCACGGCACTCTGAAAAACGGGGACTTTCTCCGGGAAGACGTGGGGTCGCCCCCTGAAAGACGTCCAACACCATAAACAGCAGAAAGACCCGGACACTACGGGACTTGTGGATGGCGAACAGACCGCAGCATAACTTGCGGCTCGTACCACCATGAACCATTCCAAGTATCGCTCATGTCACGCACATTGTCGCGCTGTCTCGGTTACAGGCGATGAAGGGATGTCCCGCAGTCGGTTCAACTTTAAGCATAGGAGGAACGAACGACCTGTCTTTCATGATTGCGTTGGTAGGAAAACTTTACCACACCACAACCTGCTAGCTTGCTCACAAGAACCCACAAGAGTGACACGTTGAGGTGGCATGGGTATGTTCATCACTACAGACACAGCGGCACACAGCCCATGCAAATGCAAAGGCAACACCCCAGCCTACCAGCCATTCTATCCGGCCTGGTGTCCAAACGATCTCTAAATCCCTTCCCCGCCTGTACCCAGCGTGAGAGCCGTCCGGCCTCGAAGAGCCATCTAAATCCGATCCTAGCCCCCAAAACGCCATCTCAATGCCGCTGACCCTGTCAAAGCGCCTTCAGTTGAAACTCACACCTTCCTCACAATCCCCTACCCCGTCTGAAATAGTCATAACTCGTATCCTCCTCCACATCCGGCGTCTCCAACAGCAGCGGTCCATATCCGCGCTCGCCCTGCACCGGCGGACTCGACCCCATCGCCGCCGCGCCGCCCAGCAGCGCCCCGCGGTCGTCGTACTGATACTGGTATGCACGTTGTGTACCCACGTCGAAGCCGCGAGCGTTAGGACTCTGCTCCCGCAGCGCCGAGGATGCTTTGTGGTAGCCCGTCGGGTAAGATGTTCCGTCCTCACCGTGCCCGATGCGCGTAGCTTCGCTGTCGCGCGAAGAGCTGCGCGTCCTGTTCTTGGGGTGGCGGTCCTGCGTTACGAAGCTGGCGGGCGTGCCGGGACGATTCAGGTCAGCCGGACGGCCGTACATCTCGCCATCGCCGCCGTACTGATCTCTGAACTCCGGGCGGTTCTTGTAGTACTCGAAGTCAATGTGGGCCTCGCTGACGATCTCGAAAGGAGCGGCCGGGTTGCCGCCGGCGGGCTTGCCAGCCTGCGTACGCGACATGGCGTCCATGTATATGTCGCTGTAGCCTGCGATGCTCGCGCCATCGGTGTCGCCGTCGAGTCGGCCGCCGTACACTTCTTTGAGCAGGTGCTGTGATTTGGCGTGCACCATGGGCGTCATCAGCGGTCTGTAGAGCACAGGATGGCCAAAGCGGACGCCGAGGCGGTCGCCGCGAAGATTTTTTTTATCAGGCCCGGATCTGTTCTCGACTTCTATCATGGCACCTTTGGTGTAGTAGTGGATCTTGTCGTCGAATGCGCGACTGCAGTACATCTTAAACCCAAAGAGGATGAGAGGTAGAGGAGCCATGGCACCAAGCATACTCCAGCTGCTGCCTTGTGCTGCGACGACCAAGGCGATGACAGCATTCCCCAGGAGAGCGGCAAAGATGAAGCGGTTGTATAGAACACGCCAGAATTGGCCACCGGATTCCGTTTTGGTGATGAAAACGTATCTAGGAAAATCAGTAACTGATGTTGGCCTTTGGGATATGGCACATGGCTTACAGCAACAAGTACTTCTTCAAATAAGTGTCCAGCCAGAAGTAGAAAGCAGTAACCGGTATCACCAGAGGTTGCAGCGTAGCAAAGCACAGTGCGACTGTTGCGTAGAAGAGGAAGTAGTTGTAGTAGCTGGCATACTCGAACGGCTGCGGAGCGCTCAACTCGATTAGCTGCCGTGGTGTGGGGCTGAGAAACTTTCGAGAGAAGGATCCCCATGCCAAATTGAAGACCTGGACCAGGTCTACCGCAGCACCGAGGTTACGCTGCAGAAGCCACGTTATCCAGAATGGCGTTACGCTGCATAGGGTGAGCATGACCTGGTTGAAGATGTCGCCTTGCTTGATCGCGTCCCACACGCTCGTGTTGTTCTGCCTCAACTTGATAACGGCTGTGATGTAGCCCCATACAGCTGCAAAGAGAGAGAAGACGAACAGATTGTTAAAGACGAGAAACGCATAGAGCTTGTGCATCACGTGTCGCTCTCTCGAAGTTTTACTCAGGTCGCCGGAGCGAACGGACAGTCGGCGAAAGACCGCAGGCAAATAGAAGTAGAACAGCGAAGTAATGGCCGGAGAGACGACACCCTGAACGATGGCCCACCACGTAGGGTTCTGTTTTAGCTGCGTCTGGAAGGCTGGCCACACCTGGGCAAGATGACTCAAGTTGGACAGAAAGACGGCGCTCAACGCGTTTGGGGCGATCCAAGCGACTGTCAATACTACAAACCAGACGTTGTTGATGAAGTGTCCCCATCTCCGCTGTTTCTTGGCTAGGGGAAGGTTCTTCCAGATCAGGTCTTGTGGCTTTGGCGCCAGCACGATCGTAGTCCCTTGCGGGTGCTTGCTTCTTGCCGCATGCGCCAGGGTGTGCGCATTTTCGATACTATTGTAGCTCACAAAGCCGAATGGCATGGGATCACGTTTACTGATGGACCCTCGGACCTCTTTGATCTCGACCTCCAACTCACGGATGCGAGAAGTGAGGTAGTTAATAGCGTCGACCTTCTGACCTTTCCTGTACGAAGCATCCCGCTTCGATGGCTTGCACATTGGTCTCTGTGCAGGTAGTTTGTTGGGATCTCGCAGATACTTCGCTAGGTAGCCTTCCAGATCGCGGACAGTCTTCTCGTGCTCCTCAACGAGATCAGGCAGATCCTTCACATTTCGGGCAACCGCGGCTGTTGGTGTCTCATTCAAGCTCTTCACTTCGTCCGTGATGCGAACGAGGCCTTCATCAGTGCGGGAGACTTTGGGAATGTCCGTGACCTGAGGAGTTAGCAAAGTTCAACTACTTTCAAAACGTACGCATACCAACAGGGTTCGTGCGTGCAGGCTGGCCTGATACTCCGGACTCTCGAAATACGCCCTCCGCAGACGAGTGACTGCTCTGTAGTTCGACCACAGGAAGTACATAATGACCGCATCAAAGATGTACGCACAAACCACGAACGCCCAGAAGGCGGAGCTCCCGTACATATACTGAGGGGTCATCTTCATGAACGTTGTAATGTCCGAGTTCCCACTGCGCATACGGCTCCCTCCAATGATGTTGACTGGGATCAAGATGCCACATCCGATGATCGTCAACACCAAGAAAATGTTACGACACATGCTGGTGAATCGCAGGAAGAGTGCAGCATCGAGTCCCAGCTTGTCTACGATCTCTTTCTCCTTTGTACTTATGAGAGGTCGGATCCATGCGAATGCTCCCTTTCCGACCTGTGGCGGAGCATGCTTCTCGTCTGCATATTTCGTTCTCGGAGCGTATACCACGGTGTTGTAGGGTCGGAGGAGGCAGAAGAGGAGGGCTATGATCAAAGTGATGCCGAGTGACGTTGCTAGAGAGGCGAAGAAAGCATCGGATTGTATCTGGGTGGTCAGCGTAGTTCGAAAGATGTTGCACCGTGCGAGTGACATACTTGACTTTGGAATGGATCCGCTATCAAATCAAGGAATGTATCCGTTGAGCTCTGCGATTGTCGAGGTAGCAAAACATGAACCGGGCTCGGATCCATGATAGCTGCGCGAGATGGAGAGTCTCTTTAGGAGATTGAGAGCTGTGTGATGCCTCGAATCGGCTGTCTGCTCACGCAGTACTCGACCGAGAGATGCAGCGTGAAGATATCAAGATGTCCTAAGAGAGTGGCCGTCAAAGAAGCTTGGAGATTACGCCATGCGATCCGGCAGACTTGGAACACTGCCAGAGAAAGAAGAAACAATGAACAACGGACCGTAACAATGACGGGAGAGAGAAACTGTTCAAGCAGTGAAGCAGAACAGAAACCTGCGTGTTGGGAAGTCGAAATACACAGGTACACGCGTATGCTTTTTCTCTCCACAAATTCCGAGACCCTCTCACAGCTCTCGCTCCAGTTGCCGCTTGTCGTCGGCCTGCACGCCGCTATGCCGAATGCCGCCTCGCGTCAACGTTTTGTTTATCTTTGGCTTGACGGCTACCGGCTTGCAGTCCTGCCCTGAAGCTAAACCGCTTCCGTTTGTAGTATTGCTGACGCTCGAAGTACTCGGTCAGCCCCACGATAGACAGTGATGAGCGGAGGTATTCACTACAGGCACCGTGAGTGTCCTTCTTCCTGTCTGTCCAGCGTACAGCATCTGTACAGATTGTGGGAATACAGTACGTGTCGTATTTTCCACATCGAGAGGTGTGCTCCTTTTCAAGTTCATACGTCGTTTCACATGGGACCGTCATTCGATCCACGAGTCTTGTCGGTACATGCACATGGAACAGGAGGTCTTTGCGACTCTGCATATGTACATCTCTATCCGTGCAAGACGCCGGTCATGTGGTGGGCTTCGTTCGCAGCTTCTACACGGCACTCCCGCAAGACTCCTCCCTCTCTTGACCCTCTCTGGTTTCCCGCACCTACAACTTCCCCTGCTGCTCCCTCAGCCTCGTCCTCACCTTCGTAATGGCCTTGCCCAGCAGGTTCTGACCCCACTTATCCCTGCTGCTATCCGCACTGTTCGCATCGAATCCGACACCCCAAATCCGGTCATAAGGCGAGGCCTGTCTCTCTGTCAGCCCCAGTACACAGACACATACGTCTCTACGGAGCGAATCTGAAGGGACGTCTTCTAAACGTGCCTCGACGAGTTCCCTCTCCCCAGTCTGCAGCAGCCGCTCTGTCAATTGCGTAGACTCCTTGCTGCTCGTGAACTTCCACCAGTTCCCTTCTTCGACGACGCGCTCTTTGTCTGGAGATTCGCCTCACGTCAGTACAGGCACTACTTATCGACGTCTTTGAAGCGAGTCGTGAGACGAGATCTAAACAGTACAGACTTACGTTCGTCCCACTTCTTGTGGTCGAAATTCTTGACCTTCCGGCCGAGATCCCGGTGCTCCTCCGGCGTCGTCGCGTCGAGCATTTGCTGTGCAATATCCTATTTGAGCTGGGGTGAGCAGCTCTCCTTGCGCGACTCATCCCACATGACATATAAAGATCGCCATCACAACACGACGCGGCAGACGAAACGGCAGCACCATTCCCTCCTTGCAGCCAGTTTCCCACTCTGCATAATATCACTCTCCATCCCGTCCCATCCCCCCCACCAGCCAGCCAATCCTCCAGAAACGGAAGACATACCTCGTCCCCGAAAACCTTCGCCTTTTGCACCATCATCCACTCCTCCGCACTGCGGTACGTGACGCCCTCGTGCTCGAACGCGCACTCGTACCACTGCGACAGGTAGCCGTACGGTTCCTCGAACTCGCGCCAGAAGTAGACTGGGCCGCCGGTCGGAAGGATCGTGGGGTCGCCATTCGCGGCCGATGTTGATGCTTTTGGTGATGTTGTTGTTCGTGTCGTGGACGATTATGGGTGTTGGTGGGGTTGGGGATGAGGGGAGGGTGAGGGGAGGGGTGAGGGAGAAGGGAGAGGGGGGGTCATAAGGACGGGGTACGGGGACGAAAGGTAACGCTTCGAAGCAACGGAAAGAACGACAGACAGATGGGATTTCGGAACGTGTCTCCAACGTCAATTCCTGTAGCTTTTTCTTCTACCCGGACTCTCCACACCAGGGTCCCCCGTGAAAAGGGACCTGAGAACTCCTAGAGACGTTACACTTACTTTACGTGAGGACTGTTTGAGTTCAGTAGCGCTGAGTTAGCTCCCAACCTCTAAGAGACATCGCAAAGCCCGAACTGGGTTGATCCCTAGGTACAGATACATCAAGTTCATTGAAGGAAGCATCATCAGAAACGCCCGATTTCTTCCCTAGACTATAGCATGTGCAGCCCCATCCGATCGGAGCGGACCGCCACAAGCCGTCCGAACCCCAAAGCCGCTCTCAAACCCCAGGTATACACAGAAATCGAGGGGCTCTCGTCCGCGGATACACATGTAAAACCAAAGCGCTCGGTATCAGTCTCAATCGCATTAACCAATCTCGAAACCTCTTCAACACTTGACCAAATAATTACTAGGCACGAGTCCGGGTCTGGCGCCCTTGCCCACAACCTCCGCCTCCCACCAGCCGTCCTCCTGCGTCCGCAGCACAGCGAGGGTATCGCCTTTCGCGAAACTCAGCTCTTCGGGGATGGCAGCTTGGTACATGTACATTGCACGGGCTAGAATGGTACAACATGTCAGCAGAGGCCCGTACGGTTTACGCAGAAGTCCTCCTTCAAAGTACGAGTTAGCGAACTTACCATAGTACATGATCGCCCTTCCTTCTTTCGTGAACTGTCTTCCCCCGGCAGCGCTCTGACTCCTGACCCTCGCGCTCACTGCGCCCGCCCCACCGCCATACCCGCCTTCGGCGGTGGGAGGATAGTACTGGCTCGCCGGTCGGGCGTGACCCTGCGACGGGCGCCCCCGCTGGCTGCCACCGTACTGCGACGCGTCGGCGCCCGGGCTCGACGCCAGCTGCAGCGCCATGCCGCCCCTGTCCGACATCCTGCTGCTGCCAGGCCGGCTGCTGTCCTGCTGTCTAAACTGCGGGTTGGGCGACGCAGCGCGGTGCATGCTGCCTGGTGAGCCGCCGTGGTTACCGTAGCCGGTGTAGCTGCCCTGTGGCTTTGTAGGGCTGGAGGACTGCGCACGTGGGCGTCCGACGATGCTGCCGCGCTGACCGTAGGGGTTTGGCGAGGTGGCGCGGTAGGGCTGCTGCTGCTGCTGTTGTTGGGCCTGGCTCAGATGTGGGCGTGGGCTTGTACTTTTTAACGGCGCTGGGCTCATGGCTCGTACGACTTCCTGATTCGGCTGGTGTGCGCTACCCCTGGTTCCAGGCCTTGATCCTGCTTGGTCCTGCTGGCCGTACATGCTCTGCCGATTAGGCGAGTTGAACATATCTTGCTTCTGGTTGACGTATTTCTGGGTCGTCTGCTGCATCTGTCTGGACGTAAAAGCAGGCTGGGGCGCACCGAGTCTGCTCATTGGTTGCTCGTAAGACGGTGGGGGTGTCCCTCGTTGAGCGGCACCTAGGTCTCTGTTTGCGAGAGGCGTAGGCATGCCACCTGTTGGCGTTCCTCTGCCTGAAGCGCCAGGGATGCCAGGTGGTGCAGGTGTTGCGATTCCGTGATATCGATCCGCAGTTACACGCATGGACGCCTGCTTGGTAACGCCCTTGAGCTCTGCCAAGGCTTGAGCGATGGGGTCGAGTTCCTCTTGCGGGTCTTTCTTCGGCAAAGGGTTGTTGCGTGCATCGGGAGAAGCAACATCGAAGACATTGTTGCCAATGTTCAGCTGGAAGTTTGCTCGAGGATCCACTGGCTCGGGACTTGGAGGGGGCAAATCACTGTTGTATAAAATACCTCGTGAATCGCGGCCGTACGATGGCGGTTGACGGGTGGGACTGGCATTTTCATTCCCTGCACTACGCGCAGATGGAGGAGCCCACATGTTGCGAGTCGAAGGCATCACTGAAGCTGGTTGTGGTAGCTCCTTCTCATGTTTGCTCCGTCTCCTGAACGGGCTGTGGCCTTGGAAGAAACCGCTCTTCTTCTTCTGGACTTGACTTTCCTCCCCACCTGACGAGAAGATCGACCCGTTCAATTGCTTGACTGGGGAATGGTTCCTACTGGATGGCTCTACGCTAGAGAATGAGGTGGGATTTGAGTACTCGCTTTGGGAGTCGCGACTTCCTGGACGTGTGGGACTCGGTGCGGAACTTCGCTCAGACGGCGGACCAAGTCTGCAAAACTGCGTCATACCATCCATGGGATATTCGTTGTGTGGCACTTTCGCGTTCTCTTCGTAACTGTCCGGCTGGTATGGTGGCTGACTTTGGCTTGGCCTGCGCGGATCCTGACGTGCCTGCTTGGGCTGTGGTTGGCTCGGCTGCCGAAGACTTGGTGTTGTGTCCTGTGCTGGTGCTTGCAGAGGTTGCGAGTCTTTATGTCCCATCTCTTGAGCAAGAGACGAGTTTGGGTCGTGGTGAGACTCGAACAGAGAAGGCTGAGGTGACGAGCTGCGGAAGGCCGGATTCATCGTTCGTTGGAACTGAGCAACCGAATAGTTGCCATCTTCAGATACTTCGGATGCGCCATCGTTGATGTCTCCGCGACAGAAGTTGACGTATTTTGGAGGATCAGGTATCTCTTGACCAGTCCCGCAATCTTTTATGAAATTGCAAATGTCCTTCTCAACCTCGCAGTCTTCGAGTGACAGTCGGATCTTCTCGCATGACTGGTCATCGCTCACGCAGACCGAAGAGGCGATGTTCGCAAAGTTCCACAAACTGCTTTTCATGAAGTCTAAACGCTCTTCTTCGAGGTCTTGGAATTTCTATCGGACGTTGTCAGCATTTTCCATTGCGAGAGATAGTATTACCGACGTCGCACGCAGCCTTCCAGTCTCTATTCCATCTCCCGGTGGTTTCCTCAAGGATCTTCACAGCGGTCTCATACTCGTTACTGGTGCTCGACATCTGTATCTGAGTCTTCTCCAGTTTAGCCTTGTTCTTGCGCTCCTCCTGGCCCATGACCATGTGTCCCTGCGCAAGGTAGCCCTTGATTTTCAGACAATCCTGTTCGTATTTGTCGCGAGCCTGATGGCCGTGTCAGCGCTTGTCATGAGATCCCTGCCAAACGGGAACCCACTTTGTTGACGGTGATTGTTTGTTGCGTCTTCACTTTTAGCAGTTTCTCAATTCCAACCTGAACAATCTTTCGCCGTTCCTTCAACCCTCCCGCGAAGGCCGCCAGCGGCTCTTCCAATTCGCTCTTCATCTGACCAGCAATGTTTTGGTGCGACTTCCCTATCGACTCGACCTCTCCGCGTACTACATCAAGCGACATTCGAAGTGTGCCGGCTTCGGAGGAACCCAGTGGCTTTCGGGCTAGACTGAGTAGTTTTCTGGCGTACTCATCTTCGATCGCGGCGCGAGCTGGTTCACGATCAGTTGTCATCGGGCTTAGTTCTGGCTATAGCAATGTACCTGTGTAGAAGGCTTTCAACTCGTCTCCCGTGACTTTTGCATTGTGCATGCGCTCGAGCAATGGAGACACTCCAGCATCATCCTTTCCCCAGAAGTTGTTGGCGACTGTCAGCGATTAGTCTGAGATCGCTGAAGCAAACCAGATAACCATACAAGACAACGACACCGAAGGCGCGTCTCCAGAGGCAGTTCCAGGCATACCGCCTGCAGCTGACGTCCTTGGACTGTATGTTCGTGATATAGGGATAGCTGGAACAAAGTACTATTTCAGGTGTCTGCGTGCTTCAGACAACAGCGTCTTTAACGATAGTAGCGACAGAAGCAATGGTGGTGATGTGTAGGTGGAACGTACACTGATGTTCGTGTTCAGGCGTGGGGAACCGAGACCTCCAAAACATGAGGTGTTGCCAGGGCAGCGAGACGAAAAAGAAGGCCGAGCGCACCCTTCTGGAACCAGTCACCCAGAGATGTCTCAGATATAATGTAGCATCGCTATCGACGCTCCAGTGCACCGAGATCACGAGAATAGCACAAACATCAGCTCTAAGGTAAGGCAACGTGAATGATCGTGTGAGAGCACGCAGACGGGCGGTTCCTGATACCGCCGACGAATCTCACGTTGGAAGGGATTGGATCGTGCCGCTGCAGGGCCGGCGCATGCAGCACTGCGGCGACAGACAGAATACCATCTTGTACCTGCCCGCCTGAAGCATCGAAGGTGTAGCAGTTCGAGTGGCGCCGGCGCGCAGTGCACCTGTGTTCTGCAGTTTTGTAGCAGTTGTCACCCGGAGGTGCATCTCGGTGAAAGAAATCATGTACAACATACGACTTGGAGACGAGGCTGTGACAGCGGCCTCGCTTCGCTTCTCTCTGGCTTCGCCGGAGGGCGGAACAACCAAAGAACGAACAACGTGAACCGTGACCCCCTCGAGAGAAGCCCAGAAGCGTTTGAGCCTCAAGTTCCACCACCATCACCTCACCTCCGACACGCCACAGCCTCTCACCTTCCGTGGCTCAGACAGCGCACTCCGGTCAACTCCATCGCCAGCTGCACTCACCCTTCCACGGCTCTCGACGCGGCAGCGGAACTAATGGGCAAGCTGTCGTCTAGATGACCCTCCCTTCCTCCCACTCTCAGGACCCATCCGATACTGGCGCACCGACTCCCGCTGGCGCAAGGTCCTCGAGGTCCCAGCAATTTGCCTGGGGCCCTTCCAACCAGCAGCAGACAGGACGTCGTGGCCTCACACCCATCTCGACCGGGTTCAATTCGTCCTCTGCGAGGCAGCCAGCCGGCACGAACAGCCCTTCGCGTAACGCTTTCTCCCCCGTCAACTCGGCCTCAACTTCCCTGTCTTTGTCCTCCAATCGACACATAGCAAGCCGCACCTCATCCGCCTCTTCATCCTCACCCTTCTCACCTCTCCCCTCCGGATCGCAGCAGCTATCGACGAATCAGCTGCTGTCTTCCACCAGACCCAGAACAATAGCGTCCTCTGCTAGTTCCCATCTGGCTTCCTTCGCCGCAGCTTCACAGACCTCATCGCAAGGCGGTGGAGGCGCGACTGGCAGCGGCGGAGGAGCCCCCCGGCTTGCGCGAGCTTCCCCGTCGTTGTCGCAGTCGGGCGTCGGCTCACCAGGCATAGCGTTGAGTTCACAATCTACACAAGGTGCAGGGCAGGCAGGTCAGCTTTCAAAAATCGTCATTGCGCAGATCTTCCTGCTGCTCAGCTCCATCAAGGAAGACAAGGACAAAACGAAGTGGGATAACCAAGTGGAGCAAATCCGGAAGGTCAGTTGCATCAGGATCTTGTGTTGTCCTGTTATGATATCGAGGCAACACCGCTGACTCATGGATGCAGCTGGTTGATTCGAACGGCATGGATGTCTACGAGAAGTACTTCCGTCGCTTGGTCCAAGCCAACGCGCCCAAAATATTCCCTGGGTCGGGCGGTAGCATTGAAAGTCCAGGAAGTTACAGAATACTTGTGGATGAGATGAAGATGATAACCAGGGATCAAGAGAAGGTTAACAGAATGGTCGAAGCCATTGATACAACTGAGGGCGATGTCTTCCGAGACTTCGATCTCTCAACATTCATGGAGCACTTTCGTCTGGACCCACTGGCTAAGACGGCTTTGGCGTTGGCATTCAAGACAGCATCTAAACCAGATTTGAGAACGAAAGGTGAGTGACCCGACAGGCTACGGACGACAGTCGACTCACTGACACCACGTAGCTGATGCAATACTATCAAACAACCTACAACCATTCTTCGCAACCTTGGCATCGCCTACTGAGCCTGCAGAAGGTGTGGAAGCGTCTTACCTGGCCGTCGTCGTTGAGAGACTCCTACAAGATCCGCCGCGCAACTGGAACGAAGAGAATAAGACATCACTTGAGTATGCTCTCCAGCTGCGATACAAGAGGACGGATACTCCAATACCCCCAGAGATTACTACTGTGCTGCAGCTTCTGGACCTACTTGCAAGCCACAACACGCTAGTACATCTAGTACATCGAACTGGACCGAAAGGGACCGCGAGTCTGGAAGCATGCAAGGAAATGCTCGCAGCTGCCGAAGTTCGGGACATTGGCTACCAACAAGTCGCTTGCGTCCTACTCTTCATGGTTATGGCGCAGAAAGGTCAAGCGTACGAGCCAGGCGTCTTCGTCTCAGCTTTGCGGCAACATCGAGCTGGTCAGCGCTTAGATTGGCAGGATGTCGTACACTCCTTTGACAGAGAAGGCTTAGTTGTCACGAAACGGCAGTTCCTGGGACTCTACGACGCTTTACTACCACTTGCCCATGAGTACGAAAACTTCGACATACAGTTGCTCTGGGGTGACAACTGGGACCACCTCATCACTCAGTTGTCGTTTGTAGTTGCCTTCCTGTCTCACAGTGCCGAAGAATTGGATGCTTCTCAGATTCCTCGGCTACGTACTGCGTTCGACCTTGAACAATTCCAAGATGCTTCCGACGAAGTCAAAGCAGCTGCTGCAAAAGCGGTCAAGCACCCCTTCGTCTCTCTTGACGCAACAACTACGTTATTTAGCACCATTTTCCGATCACAAGAATACTACGCCCACGCTCAGAGCCTTGGTATTCCGAACAGAACGATAAACTCTAGCACGGATATCTTCGTGGTTGCTGCTTCTGGCGTTCCCCGACCCTGGGTTGGACTCCAGGATCAAGCATTGAGACAGTTGTTCCACCCATTTCTTGCAAAAGACCTCCCAAACTACAACTTTGTACTCCACGGTGTCTGGAAGCATGATCGAGAGTTTGTCATCATGCGGTTGTTTGAGGCCTACCTCACGGATCGGATGCTGCTTCCATTGATCTTAGAGCATGCCCAAGAGCACGGATGGATTGAGGATCTCGCCAATACTGGTCTCAACAGCGGTTCCGACATCAGCATAGATCTCGTAGCACTGGCACATTCACGTGGTCTTTTCGATCTTGAAGCGTGGTCCACGAGGCTTCTTCAGATAGCTCCTCAAGCCTTCGCTAGAGCGGTTTTCGAACTGATGAAGAGAAAAGCGGAAGACGAAGTCTTAGTTCAGCGAGAGCACCAGCCTAGAAGCACGGTATTTTTACCTGTCAAGACCGTCCATCTCTTGTTGGGCTGTCTGCAAGAGCACGTGTCAGACGAAGACCTGCTTGTGCTACAAAGAGAGTGCGTTGCAGCATATCCCCGACTGATCAATTATGGGGAAGGCTTCGACGCCATCATCGACGCCAATGGTGAGGCTAGTAACGCGATGTCCGAAGAGGCCGATGCGAAAATGCAAGATCAGTACAAGAAGATGTACAGCCAGGATAGCGATGTTCGGGATGTGATTGCAACTCTCCAAAGACTCAAAGTCTCTGAGGATGCCGCCGATCAGGACCTCTTCGCTTGCATGATCCATGGGCTGTTCGACGAGTACAACTGCTTTGGAGAATACCCTCTCGAAGCTCTGGCTACTACGGCCGTTCTATTCGGTGGCGTTATCAACTACAATCTGCTGTCCCGAGTTGCGCTCCAGGTTGGCTTGGGTATGGTCTTGCAGGCAGTGTCCGAATGGGGTCCGGAGGACGCCATGTACAAATTCGGGCTTCAAGCGCTGATGCACTTCCTCGATCGACTGCATGAGTGGCCTAGCTTCTGTGACCGACTTCTTCGATGTCCAGGGATCCATGGCACCGAAGCGTACGATAAAGTTGAAGAAATTCTGCGAGGAGAGATGGGGGTGGACACGAACGGGACCGCGCAAAATGGCCTAGTCCTGACAAACGGAGCCGTCGACGACTTTCTGGAGGCCGAACCGAGTGTTTCCCCATTCACATGTCTCCATGTGGATCCTCCTGCTCACCCCGAACTTTACGAAGAGCCCGATGAAGACATCCAAGAGAAAGTGCAGTTCGTACTCAATAACGTTTCAGTCAGAAACTTCGAAAACAAGCTCCAAGATCTTAGAAATGCCTTGGAGCGACAGCACCACCAGTGGTTTGCTGCAGTTCTCGTTGAGCAAAGAGGCAAACAACAACCGAATTATCAGCAGCTTTATTTGAATCTGTTGGATTCGTACGATGACAAGGCCCTGTGGGCCTTGGTTCTGCGCGAGACGTATCTCAACGTCTTTCGTATGCTCAATGCTGAGTCGACCATGAACTCCTCCTCGGAGCGTGGGCACCTAAAGAATCTCGGAGGATGGCTCGGTTCCCTGACTCTTGCAAGAAACCGGCCAATCAAGTACAAGAACATCTCTTTCAAAGACCTCTTGACGGAAGGCTACGACTCCCAACGGCTTTTGGCTGTGATTCCCTTCACTTGCAAGGTCCTTCTCCAAGCCGCCCAATCAACCGTCTTCAAGCCTCCAAACCCTTGGATTATGGAAATCATCCGTCTCCTAGTAGAACTGTACCACACAGCAGAGCTGAAACTGAACCTGAAGTTCGAGATTGAGGTGCTCTGCAAAGATCTTGATCTCGACCTCAAGACCATAGAGCCATCAGACGCAATCCAGGGACCCAGGCCAATTGCAGAGGAGGAACTTCTTGGCCAGGTTCTGCCAAACGGCATGGAAGGCTTTGCTGATCTGTCTCTGATGGGTCTCAACCGTGTGAGAGGACCAAACGAGCGATTCTCGCCTGCCACGATTACTGCTGCGTTGCCTGATCTCGGATCTTTGCTCCACTACCCTCCGGCTTCCAACGGTAGCCACCACCAATTGAAGCAGATCTTCCTGACTGCAGCCCAGCAAGCCATTCATGAGATTATCGCCCCGGTTGTCGAGCGCTCCGTAACAATTGCTGCCATCTCCACTGCCCAGCTTGTGGATAAAGACTTCGCCACTGAGCCCAATGTGGATCGTTACCGGGAGAGTGCTCACACTGTAGTCAAATCACTGTCCGGTAGCCTAGCGTTAGTGACATGCAAAGAGCCCCTGCGGATGAGTATCACCAACAACATTCGTATTATGGCTGGCAATCTTGCGCAGCAAGAGGGACGCAACATGCTTCCAGAAGGGAACATTATCATGTTCGTCAACGACAATCTTGATACAGTCTGCAGTCTGGTCGAGCAAGCAGCGGAGAACCAGTCGATGGCGGAGATTGACACACAGATCGAAGAAGCGTTGGAGCGACGCCGACGACACCAAGCTACTCGGCCTAACGAGCAATTTATCTCCCCTAATCTCAGCGGGTGGGCTCTACTCGTTCCTCCACCATACAGACAGGCTCCTGGAGGGTTGAATGGAGAGCAACTCGCCATCTATGAGGACTTCGGAAGGCAGTCACGCGGTATACCTAACCATGCCAACACCGTTTCACAAGACAGTGGCCGTCAAATGCCGGATGTCCTTCAGGATCATTTTCCTTCGCTTTCGAGCCTGCCAACTCCTGCAGAAGCTCCCGCAATGCCTCGACCCGGTCCGCAGCAACAGCCACGTTTACCATCGGCTATGTCTATGCAGACAACTTCTACACAGCCGCACATGAACGGTTTCGTGGAGCTTCACAATATTGCAGACCGCGTTCAGGAACTTTTGGCTGAGCTTCAACGAGCTGCTCATGAGGCTTCCGAGGAGCACATCGAGGAGCTAGCACCATCGGCGCCGACGCGCGAGATATGTGACCAACTGATTCACATCATCGAAGCTTCAGGCCAAAAGGACAATCTAGCATTGGGTGCTGCACAAAGGGTGACGGCGGTCGTGTATTCTGAGGGAAAGAGACCGCTGGAGATAGAGGTTCTAGCTTCCGTCCTTCACTTTCTGTGCACGATATCCGTTGCCACCGCGAGACAGGTACTGATCTGGCTGGCTAATATCGAAGACGATCGGGTCTTCAACATTCTGGTGACAGTTTCCTTCCTCAAAATGGGCCTGATGGACATTCACCGTGTTGACGTGACCGTCTCGAAAGCAATCCAGCAACGCAGGAACATCGCTTTGGAGTTCATGCTTAGCTTGACTGACGACGTCCTTGGTAATGACCAGGTAGCCGTCTTGCGAGTGGACTTTGCAAGAACCTTTGAGGCTCTGGCCCAGTGGCTGGCGGACGAACCAGGAGTGGAACTCGGACGACAGGTCATGAGCAGACTTCAACCCTCAGCGCCATTTGACGCTCTACCAAGCCCGCCGTCGTCGGAGAAACACGATCAATTGGAGTATATTTTCGAGGAATGGTATCGTCTTCAGCGGCCAGAGACGTCGGAGAAGTCCTACGCCGCCTTTATCCACCAGTTGCATGAACGGCAGATCATCAACAACCAGGAGGACTCGGCAATGTTCTTCCGTGTCTGCATCGATGCGTCTATAACAGCCTTCGATATCGAGGAGCAGATGCCATTTGGGCAGCTCAACCGTGCATACGCTTGCGTTGACGCTCTAGCGAAGTTGATAACGTCTCTCGTCCTGTATCAAGGTGAGTTGGACGGTGCAGTCAAAGGAGGCAGAGTAGCGTATCTGGACTCGATTCTCAGTCTGGTAGTCCTGGTGCTCTGCCAGCACCACCAGACGAGACTCGGGCGCTTCAATCACAAAGTGTTCTTCCGGCTCTTCTCCGCCATACTTCTCGAGTTCCACGCTGCCAAGAGTGCTTCGAACGAACAACAGATGAGGATAACGCCCGTTTTTGCGAAGGCTATGTTGGCGACTCAACCCAAGTTTTTCCCTGGCTTTGCAATCTCCTGGCTGGCGCTTGTATCACATCGTTTGTTCATGCCTGCACTACTCAAGATGCCCGATCAATCAGTAAGTGATTTGTCTCCCGCGGCTGTCTGTGTCCTACTGACTTCGCAGGGCTGGGATGTCTACGCTCAAGTTATCGAGGCACTTTTGGCGTACGCTGGAGAGCTGTCCAAGTCACCCGATATGTCGATGGCAGCCAGGTCCTTCTATGCCGCAGCACTTCGAGTGAT
>NAJN01000227.1:0-30048 GCA_005059845.1 Cryomyces minteri
CTGTAGATTGGGGAAGTGTATAGACACCAGAACCGTGAAGGGCCCGCCGACGCCGCCGGGACGGGTCTTCGACTTACTCTGCAGTGCAAGGCATCCACCGAGAAGGTTGTACATCACCGCACTACCCCATGGCATCGTGTCAGCTTACACACGACTGGGATCTCGGGCGACCATGTCCAGCTGTCAGCGGCAGGCCTCGATCGCCCTAGGGTATACGTACGTAGTTCGTGTAAGAAACACAACGTCTCCCACTCTCCTCAACCGCTTCAGATCTCCAGAACGGTCGTCGGCGAGGTCGCTGCCTCGCAGTGCCCGTACTTGTCACACGTCGATGTGGCAACCCAACGCCCAAGTTACAATCGACTTACCGTGATTCCTGTCCGGCGCTGGAGGAGCCGAGTCCGGGCATCCCTCGTCGGAACGCAAGCCAACGGCGGCAAGAATTCCGCTTCGGGCTCGCTTGGAGTCGATGCCCTCGACATTTCATAAGACGAGCTGAACCGCCGCGTGCAGTCTCCTGTGTGCAAACACTGCTCTGGCGGTAGTGACTTCCTCGAACTTCCATATTGACCTTCCAAGTCGTGTTCGTCGTCTTGCACACTCGCCCTATACTGCAGTACAGTACCGCGGACGCTGGGAGAAGCGTCGTGTGCGTCAACGATATTTATATCCGGCCCGCCACTCGCGGATCGGCTTTCTGTTCTTTGCCATCAACACCCAAGTGCCTGTACCACAAAAGGGGTGTTCTGCACACTCACTGACACTGACACGCAAACAATCCTCGACAAGGTGAGTGCACACACTGCGTGTGGCCTCGCGAAGAACCAGAGCAGCAGCCATTTGCGTCTGGTTGCAGCAAGTCACAGCGGCGCCCGAGTCCAATACAGGCACCTTGAAGGCTCAGCTGCTGACGAAGGACACGAGCAGTCTCGCTGTCGTACAACGGCGACGATCCTCAGACGACCTTTGAGTCTGAGCACAGCCGGCAGAGACCAAGCACCATGGCGCAACTCGATACTCTGGACATCGTTGTCCTCGTCGCTCTCCTTCTTGCTAGTGTAGCGTATTTCACCGAGGGAACTTACTGGGCTGTGCGAAAGGACCCCTATGCCTCGTCTTACGCGAATGGAAGTGCCTCGAAGGCGGAGAAGTCGAGAGACATTTTGGAGACAATGGACAAGAGTGGTAAGAACTGCGTGGTCTTCTATGGCTCGCAGACCGGTACCGCCGAAGATTATGCTTCAAGGTTGGCAAAGGAAGGCTCGTCTAGATTTGGCCTCAAGACAATGGTTGCAGATCTGGAGGAATACGATTACGACAATCTGGACAAGTTTCCCGATGACAAGGTTGCCATGTTTGTTCTGGCCACCTATGGCGAAGGAGAGCCGACTGACAACGCGGTCGACTTTTACGAGTTCATTACCGGCCAGGATGTGTCTTTCAGTGAAGGTGGCGGAGCCGAAGAGAAACCACTCTCCACCTTCAAGTATGTTCCATTCGGGCTCGGCAACAACACCTACGAGCACTACAATTCGATGGTCCGTAACGTCAACAAGGCACTGGAAAAGCTCGGCGGATCAAGGATAGGCGCCGCTGGCGAGGGCGACGACGGTGCCGGAACTATGGAGGAGGACTTTCTCTCGTGGAAGGAGCCTATGTGGTCAGCGTTGACTCAGAGTATGGAGCTGGAGGAGCGTGAAGCCGTGTACGAGCCCGCTTTCGAAGTCACGGAGAAGCCGGACATGGATGCTGAAGACGACATGGTATACCTTGGAGAGCCAAACAAGAACCATCTTGAAGGCGCATCGAAAGGACCCTACAACGCACACAACCCATACATCGCACCAATCGTCGAGTCAAGCGAGATCTTCAAAGTGGAGAATCGCAACTGTCTGCACATGGAGATCGACATCGGTGGATCAAACCTCACGTACACGACAGGTGACCACGTGGCTGTTTGGCCGACCAATGCTGGTAAAGAGGTAGACCGCTTCCTCAACGTTCTCGGTCTTGCTTCGAAACGACACATGGTTATAGCAGTGAAAGGACTCGACCCCACCGCAAAGGTTCCCTTTCCTTCCCCGACTACCTACGATGCCGCCGTTCGCTACCACATGGAAATCTGCGCTCCCGTATCCCGACAGTTCGTCTCTATGATCGCTCAATTCGCACCCAACGAGTCAATAAAGGCTGAGATGACGAAGATCGGAAGCGAAAAGGATTACTTCGTTGAGAAGGTTTCTAGCCAACACCTCAACATTGCGCAGTTACTCGAAATTCTGGGAAAGGGAGAGAAGTGGACAGCTGTTCCGTTCTCTCTCTGGATCGAAGGCATCCACAAGATTCAGCCGCGATACTACTCGATCTCGTCGTCCTCATTCGTGCAGAAAGACCGAGTATCTGTCACCGCCATTGTCGAGTCTGTAGAGATCCCTGGTGCGCCACACGTTGTGAAAGGAGTCACTACCAATTACCTCTTGGCTCTTAAGCAGAAACAACACGGCGACCCGCACCCAGACCCCCACGGCCTAGACTACGCTATTACGGGACCGCGAAACAAGTATGATGGCATCCATGTCCCCGTCCATATTCGACACTCAAACTTTAAGCTTCCCTCGGATCCATCTACACCGATCATCATGGTTGGGCCGGGCACTGGTGTTGCACCCTTTCGGGCTTTCGTACAAGAGCGAGCGGCCCAAGCGAAGGCCGGGGAGAATGTCGGGAAGACCATGCTGTTCTTTGGTTGCCGCAAGAAGATGGAAGACTTTATATACGAGAACGAATGGAAGGTAAGCAGTATAGACTGTCGAACTCGTTTGGTAGTTATTGGACATACATACTGACTTTGCATGCTTCTAGGAGTACAAGGAAGCGCTAGGTGACAAGTTCGAGCTCGTCGTTGCTTTCTCGCGCGATGGTCCCCAGAAAGTCTACGTGCAGCACAAGTTGAAGGAACACGCTGAGGAGGTGAACAACCTGCTTCAGCAGAAGGGGTTTTTCTACGTTTGCGGAGACGCGGCAAACATGGCTCGCGAGGTCAACACCGTGCTCGCTCAGATCATCGCGACACAGAGAGGGATTCCCGAGTCGAAGGGTGAGGAGATCGTCAAGGCAATGCGGGCGAGCAACCAGTACCAGGAGGACATTTGGTCATAATGTTTCTCTCGTTTACACCAACGTTCGGGAATCTCAGCTTGTCCTGTCGGAAGTCTTCGTTCGGCACTTGCATTGGGTTGGTCGGGGGTTGGAGTTCGTTGTAGAGTGCCTCTTCGAAGTAGACATGTAAAGCGTAGAAACTCGAGATCCATGTAATGGCTACAAGGCTCCTAAGAGTTTCTCGGAGGACACGTCTAATCCACATCCACACTTTATGTGACTCATGATCAACCCAGCTTCTCAATACAACCTACTTTGTAGTATCTGGTGTAAGATAGGATGCGAGAGTTGTGGTATCCTCACGCGGCATTCGATCAAGTCCGGACTTTACCAAGTGGCTACAGCGCAAGTTCAGGCAGCTCGTACAACGTGGTATCGAAGGCACAATAGGCCCAATCCGTCAACGGGTGCGTCGAGTTCTAAGACGTCTGACGTCGCCATCACATTGGGTGTCGGCGACCAGATATCCAACGTCCGTGGCAGCCACGCTCCACCAAACTTGGGGTATCGGGACTGCCACGGAAGTTGAATGTAAGAGACTCTCTCACAAGACCTCAGCTCGTACCAGACCAGCACCGTAGGAGGTCGGTAATGGTTCCAACACGACTCGGAATATCATGTGCAGCGTCGACGGCATGCCGATTGCCCCCACACGTCTCTGCTCACATGAACTCCGCCCCAAGGCCGTGAACAGAAGCGCCTGCATCGAAAGTGCAGCAAATAGCTCGTCCCGGCAACGCGTCTTGTGTGCAACGACGAACCCGCTTCCACGCGAAAAGCTTTTAGTCCCAGACTGGCCGTCTCCAACCTGGCTCTTGGAACAACACGACAGCGCCGAAAGATGCAGCTGCCCTTCCCTCAACAACATCTGACCCCGCAGACAGCAGACAGCAGACAGCAGACAGCAGACAGCGGACAGCGGCCAGAGACCGGGTCTGAGGTTGGAGAGGCAGCATGGTGCCCCTTTCTTCCTCGAAGCCTGACTCGACACCCTGGCCCTGGCCGTCCTCAGGGGAGTTTCTCCGGACTTGCATTCACCCCATGGTCAGTCTAGCGGTCTATCATGCTTCCCACACTGCATATCATCAGTACCTGTAGCATCCATTCGGGCGCCAGAGACACACGCAATAACGTTACTTGGACCTCGACACGACAGCCCCAGACGCCTCGAGCAGTTCCCCGATGCCACTAGACTTTTATAGGAGTCCAGCGAAGATCTGCAAGCATTTCGTCGTTCTCCGACAACAGATGCGACTCCTTCCATTACTCCAAAGGTGTTTCTTTCAAATGGTGGTCACCCGTTAATATTCCCCCGGGACGTACGTTGCACACGTTCGAAGGCTTGCTCTAACCGGCCGTATGCATATACTGGACCTATCAATACCATGGCAAGACGGCATCCGACATCCCACACTACCGTCATGTGTTGCCTGTCCACAGCAACACGACTTGCAGGGCTTTTGTCTGGTTTGGAAGGGCACAGATAGCCGTGCCATGTGAATGTAGAGAGCTACCAATCTGCTGTCAACAATCTGGAGAGCTACTTCCGTTCCGAGCTGAAGCTGGCGTAACACCCTTGCGTGCCGGCAGGCGACCGTAAAGGCGGAACATTCATGCGGATTCCGTGCTTTGTTTTGGCATCTCGAAAGCACACTCATAAGTTCCTGCTGCAATACACAACGGGCTTGGAGTATCCGTCCTTTCCTCTCACCACACAATGGAGGTGCGGATAGAAGCGAAGAGTTCTAAGCATTGACAGCAGGCACCTTGCAGCAGAGAAATTGTCGTGCATACAGCTGCAGTAGCGTTGGAGCGCCGTTATCCCTACCACCTGGAACTGCCGCAGGTTGTGCAGGGCCAGCATGGCAGCTTCTCAGGCTCTCGTGGGGCACCAAACCCTCTGCAGGATGCTGCACGATAACAGGAGACGGAACTTCGATGAGAGTAAGGTAATAGCTTAGGCTTTCCGTGGCTATTGTCAACTGTCGTACGGTATTCTGACGTCGGCTGCAGAAGACAAGGCGGATTAGTGTGAGCCTCCCCCATGCCCGTTTGGGATGTACATTAATCTGATCCGTCTGCAATAGATCGATCACACACGCCATGATGGAGCTACGCCGTAGACGAGGGTGCACTTCCCCGGCTTTGCATTTTCTTGTGGCACGTAGGAGTGAAAGTCGACGCCTCTGCCAGAGCTCCCCCTTGCAAGCCATCTCCCATTGCTCGGAGAATAGACTGTGCTCCACATGGTGGCTAGACTTGCAGATTCTTTGAGCGCGCTGCAGCTCTCATATGTGTCAAGCAAGAGCGGTTCGCAGCAACTGAATCTGGTACAAGTATCTCTTGCAGCTTCGAAGTCGCTAACGCCCCGGTCTGCGTTCGCCTGAAAACACACACGGGGCACAGCCGCTTCGTGCTCTTTATATGTCATGACTCCCTCTGAAAAGCCCAAGTTTAACTTGCCTTCTCACTGTACACGAAGCATTGCTACCGACTCTCTTCCAGAGTCTTTGAAAGACTCCTCTGTCTCATTGTTACCTCCTCGTATGACACTGCGAGGCAAATGAATGCATCAGACGGCCAAAGAAAGGAACATCCGCAGTAAGTCGACGTTTCCAGCGCAGCTGCAACTTCAAGACAATGCCAAGGCTGCCGTGCGTGCCTGCTTGAAATGTTCTGTTTGCGACTTCTGGAAGGAACCAAGTGGACGAGGACGTAAAGGCCGGAAGAAGCCGATATGTGGCCGAGCGAGCTCGATTCCGTCCACTATTTCTACCCTTCTTTGCTCTCTCACTTCACTTCTTTCCTTCTCATCCGCACCAACTAGTCCTCAGCACAACTTTCGTGTCTATCTTCTTGCATCCGTCCAAGATCCAACATCGATAGTAGCTCTTGCTGGCTCATCCGACCGCTCGCTTCTATCCAGTCAAGCGACATCCACCCAATCTTCTTTCCCTCTCTACGTCTGTCAGTGAGGTAAGCCAGCAACCCTCCTGAAACCTCGCTACACGCCTGGTGGTATTCCTTGGTTTCTGGACAGCACCGAGATGAACGCACCCATCGCCATCTCTGCTGCCAATCCTATCCTACCTTCTCTGCCAGCTCAAATCCTCTCTGAACTGGGCTGATAAGTGATTTGATAGACCGACTTCTGCTCGTAGCAAACGCCGCTCCTTTCTTTACGTCAACCAACTTCAAGTTCTTTCCGGTGAGCTCTTTCAACTCGACTCTTCCATCTCCCTACGCTACCCCCCTTTTCCTTTGTCACCGCCGGGCGTCGAACCATGTTGCACAGGAGCATCATTTGTTGTTGGACACCCGGTTCCGCCTGACTTCTTCAACATTCTTCACTTCTCGTTCCGCATAAATTCTCGTTGTATTGTTCGGATGCCTACCGTTGTGAACCGGGCTGATAGGCTTTCAGACCACGGTCATGGCAACTGCAACCTCCCAACGTCAGAACAACTTCGGCAACCCGGCCCTTGAGCATAGCAACAAAGGTGGTCTCCACGGGCAGTACACCCCTCGTGGACCTTCGGGGCAGATGTATGCTCGGGCGCCACAGGCTGTGATGCAACACGGCCACGGAGACCTCAACATGGCCGCCCTGTCTCAGGGCTTTGGTGGGATGAGTCTTCAACACCCATCCTACGCTACCCAAGTGGCGAAGGGAGGTGTTCCGATGTCTGCACAGTCATCTGAATACGGAGGTGGTGCACTCGGTCAAGCCATGCCGACTGCAGTCTGGTACGATGGCAGAGTCATGTTCACTGGTCAGCACCAGGGAGGCCAGCATTATAATGGCATACAGCAGCCCGCCGGCGTGTACACCCCAATCGCTGGTCACTACATGCCTCAGGCCAACTACCAAGCCTATCAGCACCACTCCGATCACAGCCCGATCTCGCAAGGCTGGACTTCACGCAACGTCTCTGGGGACATGCCAACCCTCGTCACTCCGCGTCGAGATTCGATCTCTTCCAACGAGAACGAGGGTGCTCCAGGCACGCCTTCATTCAGCTACCACGGCTACCAACAGGGTGTTGCCGTTATCGACCGCTCACCCAATGGAGTGTACACCCACAGTACTCCTTCACCGTCGCAGATGGTCGGAGCTTACGGCATGCCTCAGGTTGGCAAGCTGTCCCCACCAAACAATGTTCCCTTGAGTTTGCAGCTTCGAGTGCAAATGAATCCGCCCATTCCTCGTGCCATACCTGCTCCGAGCTCACCAGTCAAGCCTCTTGACAGAAGTTTGGAGAATCAGAACGGAGAGACCAACGTGTACATTCGTGGTCTGCTCCCTGAGACCACTGACGAAATGTTGGAGATTTGGGCAGCACGCTTCGGAGACATCAAGAGCTCCAAATCAATCATTGACCACAACACCGGCCTGTGCAAGGGGTAATCTTCGTCTAATATTCGTGTAGAATCACACGTGCTGACTGGCACACAGATTTGGCTTCGTCAAGTACCACAACTTCGCCGACGCTGAAGCCTGCATTCGTGGCTTCCACTACCTTGGCTACGAAGTTAGCTTTGCAAGAGTGAGTTCGTCAGTCTCCGCAGGGGGGTTTCCATCGACTGACATCCTGCAGGAATCATTCTACTCGAAGCTCAAGAAGTTTGCCGATGAATCTAACACCAACCTCTACGTGTCGAACCTTCCGCGCGAGTTCAACGAGCACGTCTGTTCTCCTCCTCGGCTGACTGTCTTTGCCCCGAACTACACTGATACTCGCGCAGGAGCTCTCGGTGATCTTCTCCCCTCACAAGGTCTGTTCGAGCAGGATCTTGCGCGACAACAATGGCAACGGCCGTGGAGTTGGCTTCGCACGGTCAGTGTCCATCGGGATCTGCAGTAATACGGTGCTGCGTCTGACAAAGTGGATACAGGTTCGAATCCAGAAATGTCTGTGAAGATGTCATCAGAAACTTCAACAACACCCCAGTCAGAAAGCAAGACGGCGACGAGCACCTCATCCAGATCCGGTACGCCGACACCGAACAGCAGAAGTGGCTCAAGCAGCAGACGGCAGCATCTCGCCAGTTCCGCGCTGCCGAGTACGAATACGCCACCCAAGCTCATCGTTGGGGACACGGTTCTCGTCTCCCTGAGCTCACTGCATCGGAGCACGAAGCAGCCAACGACTTTGAAATCTTCCTTGGCAGCTCTGCGAGGTATGATCACGCTTACCGCTCGTTCGTTATGACAGCGCTAATTTTCTTCCAGACCCGCCACTCAAGGCGGCTCACGTTGGGCTCAGTCCGCCTTGCCTCGTCAAATGCCTATACGCGCCACAACAGCCATTCCCCTCCCACAGATGAAGAGCCAGCCAGCCGCGCGTACCGATCTGCCACCCAAGGCCACTATCGAGAACGACAGCTCAGAGTCTGAGGCTGATGCAAAGACGAAGGGTACCTCGTCCACACCAGCCATCGTCCACGGCGACAGTGGTGCTTCGGCCAGCAGTCCCAGCGCTCAGGACGATGAGTAGACGCTTCCAACGCATCTCCGCACTCGAGAGGCAAATCGGGGCAGATCTCACGGGCCATGGCCCCTCTTCCATACTTAAAAATATCTCATCGGAACGATCGACAGATTGTCTTACTGTTCCACGACACACAAGAGATGGTACCACAATTAGTGCTACGGCACTCGTCATGACCTATCACTGGTCACATCACTACTTCGTACTCGTCTTTGCTCGATTGCTCAAAAGACTGTCACCAAGGTTTCTGTCCGAACCACTTGTGTTCTGTGGCATTTTCGGTATCTGTCACAAGCACTGGTCACTTCTGTATCTCTTCCCATACACCCATCACCATCATCCCTCTGGTCGCAGTTTTGGCGGCCTGGGGTCAGACATACTTTTTTCACCACATCAGATCACATCACATCTCAGCTTGTAGCCACCTAATCCTGTTTTCTTTATGTCACCTCATGACCAGACAGCTGCTCTCACGGGCTACGAGTCATGAACACTGGGCGTGGATCTCTCGGTTCCGGTCCTGTCAGCCAAAAGTAGTCTGATTTGACGGGAGGAATCAATTGCTTCATCACTGCGCTTCGAGAGTCTCCTGACGTGAACTTGCAATGTGAAGATCACTTCATGCCCACCCTCTCCAGCGCCATCCGCGTGCCCTCCACAATGACCTTCCACTCCCGCTCATGCACCTTCTGCTCGAACCGCTCCAGATCTTCATCCTCGCCAGCCACAAACGGTATCTCGTCGACCAGAATCGGCTCGCCCATGTCCACCTCCGCCACCACGTAGTGCACCATGACGCCCGTCCGGTCAATCTCGCCCGCCTGCCACGCCTTGTGTGCGCGCTCAATCGCGTGTGTCCTGCACAAGAACCATCAGCACGCGCTCCTCCACCGCTCCAAAGGGAAGCAGGGATCGACAAGAACAAGGATGGGGAGGTGCATCATGAGGACTGACCCGTTGAACTGCCCCGGCAGCGCAGGATGCAGATTGATGACAGCGACGCCAGCCGCAGCGACGGGCTCCAAAAACGCAGGACTCAGCACGCGCATCCAGCCCGCGCAGACGACGAGGTCGGGCGAGTCGGCCAGGACGAGCTTCGCGAGGTCCGCGTCATAGCCCGCCCTGTCGTCCGCGTCCAGCCTCACCCCGTCCGCCTCCCCTCTGATTCCGCGACCGGCACCCTCCGCTCCCCCGCGCCCTTGCCCTTGCGCCTCCACGTCCCCCTCGCGCTGCAGACCCGCCGGTGACGGCTTGCGCACCAGTCGCGAGGTGGCGCGCGCGGCCCTCCAGCCGGCGATGCTGCACACGCTGGTCTGGATGGGCGGCTCGGCGCGCGCGGCGCGCAGCAGGCCGCCCGCGTGCTTGCTGCTCGAGACGACGCGGCCGATGCGCGCGCTGTGCAGCGGCGCGGCGGGCGCGCAGGCGGCGATCAGCGCGGACAGGTTCGTGCCCGTGCCGGATATCAGGACGGTGACGTTGTGTTTGGGCGCCGTGGAGGGGGACATTGTTGGAGGGAGGGGGGGAGGGTTTGTTGCGAAGCCGGATGGGCGGGAGGCGGGAGTGAGGTTGCGAGATTAGGACTGGAGACTCTGGAGGATCGGGAGCTACACGGAGTAGGAACGGTGTGACGGGGATTTGGGGTGGGTCGTGGGGTTCGAGGGATATCGAGGGGTGTGCAAGGTATGTCTCGAAGCAATTTTTCACGATGCGAGATGCGAGCTATTCTTCGGAAAAGGGTCGGGCCGTGCTGGGACAACAAGGTGGTGGTGATATACTGCTTCGATGGTCTTTGTTTGTAATAGAGGGAATTATCGATGCATCAGCAGCCGGCATCGGCGGCTCTGCAATTAACGGACTGCCATGACCATAGGTTTATAGACGGCCCACTAACGAACATGCAGCCTCTTGGCTGTAGGAAATGTTGACGCGGAGGAGGAACGCCGAAACAAGAAGAGGCTAGAGTCTCAACTGATGCATCAGTCTATGCTCTTATTCCGTCACTGATCCAGCTACGTCGTTCTGTCGTATATGGCGTCCAAGTCCTCACCCTCAATGCAATCAACTCTCTCCCTAGCCACTCGTTCAACTGCGGTCGCCACGTCCTCATCTCCATCCAGCAGGTCGTACCACCCCCTCGTGTCATCGCGCTCCATCAACGCCGCAGCAACCTCTGCCACGCTCGTTCTACTGACCTCCCCACCGCCCACCGTCTTGCCCAGCTGCACCTTCCCGGCCGGCTCATCCGTCAACCCGCCCGGCCTTAGACAGATCGCCTGGAACGTCTTGTCGCCACTTTGTTCCCGCTTGTGTGCCATAGCGGCCAGGTGCTCGTCGGCGTCGACTTTGGCCTCGAAGTAGTTCTTCAAGCCGCCTTGGTTCGTCTGCTGCGAGGCGGACCACTCGGCGTCGGACCACCAGGACGGTTTGTTGCGGCGGCTGCCGAGGTAGGATACCATCATGAACTTCTTGATCGAGGGGGTGGAGAGCGAGGAGGAGATGAAGTGGCGGGCGGCGTCGCGGTCGATGGCGAAGGTGCGCGAGGCGCCGCCTTTGCCGCCAGCGCCTGTGAAAACGTCGTTACAGCTCTGAGTCGGCGATTTGCCCCCGGACGGTTGGGCTCACCAGCGCTCCATATCACCCAGTCGGGTTTCACTTCCTCCAACACGCTTTTCGCGTCTGCGTCGCTCTTGACGTCCTCAAGACTTCGCACCAGGACATTCAGCTCGCCTGGTTTCGACTTGCCGAGCTTCAGTATGGCGTCTGACTGGTCCGCGTTCCTGATCAGGCTTGTCACGGTCCACGAGCGCTGAAGCAGTATGGGGGTCAGGAGTTGGGCGACTTTGCCGTGGCCGCCGAGAAGCAGGATGTGGGGTGCCATTGTTCGTATGAACGCTGAGGGGAGACAAACCAACAGAGAGCGGTGGCGTGGTTTACAGATCTCTCGGGTGACCGAGGCGGTTTGGTGCTTCTATCGCAAGAGGGCAGAACAGAGTGGTATGAGGGATGAAGGTGGGGTGACGGTTACGCAGAAGCTCGACGGCTTCATGCAGGGTTACGGACCGGCCCGACGCTAGTGGTAACGGGGAGATGCGGTATGAGAATGGAAATGAGCTGTGGGGGGAAGTGGGACATACAGCCTCAGTTGCGGGGAGGCACTTTGAAACGGAGGGAACTGTGTAAGAGAGGCGTCGGTATGAAAGACACAACGTCTGGGATATCTCTGGAATATATTCGTACTATCTGAATAGCGTTGGTGTAACAGTGGTGTTGATAAATAGCTCCCTTCGGTCGCCCAATACGATACCAGCATTGGTGGTCTGCTTGCCAAACTCTGGACTAGACCAAGCAATCTAGTGCCGATGAGTTCCTCACTTCTTTGAGAAGAAAGACATGATGTTCCCTTGACCAGGCTTGCCACCGCCACCACCTTTCTTGCCTTTGGTAGTTGTCGCTGCGGCAGTGGGCATCTTGACTTTCTTCGCCACTGGCTCGTCTTCCGAAAACGACTCCCAAACCGGCTCTTCCTTCGTGACTGCACCCTCGCAATAAGTCCTTGTTCGATGTTAAGGATCCAGGAGTAGTCGGCTTACCGAGATATCCCTCCTCGTCTTTGACAGTCTTCTTCTTCATGACTCTGCGTCTCCCGCGCCTTCGACCTCCGGAGACTGTACTTGTGGCTTCGGGCTCCTGCTCAGCGCTTTGCTGGGACTCGGTCTTCTGGGTTAGAAGCTGCTCCTGCGAGTCGTCCATGCCTGCGATACTAGGGGCATCATTCATCGGCTCATCTATAGAGGGGTGTTTATTAGCTCCACTTTCGCCCACAGACAGGAGGGAGTGAACCTAGATACCTTCTTCTTCTTCCATCATCTTCCGCAATCTTTCCTCTCTCTCCGCCTTCTCTGCTTTCGATCTGCGGTTGGCAACTTCGGTCTCTTTGGAGTTGACAAGGACGAAGTCGTCCTCTTGTTCGTCTTCTGACACATCTTTCATTGGTTCTTTGAAAGTTAGCAAGAAACATGTTTACGTGAGGGCACACCTTACCATCTTCCGCTGCACTCGGCTCACCCTAGAGCTGCGTGAGTAACACAACTAATTTGGGCAAGCGCGGATTCAACATACTGATTCAGGAGCCGACGATGCTCCAGCAGAGCCCGCGCTGTCCTCTGTTCTTGGCTTTGCCTTCGATTTTGCAAAAGATCTGAAGATATCGGATTTGTCTCGCTTCAGTGTCGGTGCCTTTGCAGTGGTCTTCTTTGATGATGGAGTGGCCGCTTCCTCCGCCTGGGGTGTGTGACTGCCGGACGCGCGTCTTGATAGCTTGGTGTCATCGCCTGGCTTGGTATTTGAAGTCTTTTGGTCGTTCGCCAATGCGGCTGTGCTTGGTCGAGGGGCCACTTTGGATGCAACAGTGGTAGCTACTGGTGCGGGAGGAGGCGGGAGCCTGCGATTAGATCTTCTCTATAATCGAGTCAGTGTAGATCGTGACGAGTATAAGCAGGTTGCATGCCTTGACGTTCGGATTATGGATCGTGCCGTACTGTTTCCACGCTTCTAGAGGGTCCTCACTGGAGTATTGGGAACGGATCTCCCGGTTACAGTCAGACAGTACTTGCAGGTCCTGGTTAGGTTAGTCAATTTCTGGTCAGAAAGTTACTGTCAGTACTACCTTCAAGGAGGTGGGTTCTAGGCTGTATATGTGGACGGACGTGATCTCGTCAAACCTAGCTTTCGCCTCTGATGTCCGTCAGCGATGCCGCCGAATATCGCGAAACACACGCAACGCACCTACCCTCGAGATCCTCCTCCTTCGCGAGCAACAACAGCTTAACCGCGACATCCTCCTCCACTGATTCCTCCTGCTGCGGCATGGAGCTGGATGGGAAGGGCGGACTGCTCTGCATGACGCTGTCCTCGGCATCATGGCCGTTCACTTCGTTTGCTTGTACAGGAGTCTCAGGGCGACAAGTGCCAGCGATGAGGTATGTTGCGTGAACGGAGCCGGGTTTCTTTGCTGTTTGCTTGTGATGGAAATCGTAGAGCATCCTGGCAGAGCGTGAGCGAGGGGACTTGTCTTTGGAGAGCACCCTACACGGACTGCTTGGCCAGATTGCTGTGCACCTTCAGAGCTCTGCTCAACGAACGGTAGCTGACCTGGACAACACCACGATCATTAGCACGACTGAATTCGGCAAGAGGACTATGGGAGGGAAACCCCTACGACACGATCCTCATTGAGCACATTGACTGCAAGATACTCCCTGTACTTGTCTGCCATTGTGTCGTTTGTACTGCTGTCTGGACCTGTGTTAGAGCGTCGGTCTGAGGTAGCGGCCCAAAACTGGAGACGCGTAGAGTGATCGCGTCTATATATAATACCTAGAGAAACAAGGGTTGTCGAACGCCTGGCCACGAAACACTGCAGCGCCAACCACCACTTCCACGACATCCTCAACCCAACACCAGATACAGCCCATGGATGCTGCCGAGGATGAAGATCTGGCGTTGCAGCGTACCACTGCGAACTCTCTGTCTGCCCTCCTGTCACTACTCACCACGGCTCTGTGGAAGCGTCCAGCGGACGGCAGAAGCGTTCGCCATGTCCACCGCAGGGTGCGCAATCGTGACCTGGACCGTATCATCGCACTGGTAGGATTCCTGAATTGCACGAACTACCAGAACAGGGCACTGGCAGTCACAGACGGCTCAAGGCTACCACGTCGTTCCATTCGTAGGCTTACAATATCGTCGAGCCGTATGGGCTCCACTGGCGTTCGCCAGTGCCATATCACGACTTGGTACCGCTTCGTTCAGAGCACTGCTAAACTCCTGCGCAGATTGAGCCATTCCAGGAGGAACCGCAACTGCTCGACGTTCATCTGAAGAAGATTCTGCCCCCCTTGGTCACAGCGTACCTTGAGTATCTACAGAGACCGACAACTACAGTCGTCAAGTCTGGAACAGTGACGCTGTCCAATGCTGTGTGCAGAGTCGTTACTACACTCTGCAAAGTCAGGGGTGAAAAGGTCATTATTGGCTTTCTAAACAATGAGCCGCGCTTTCTGGAACCGATTCTGGACGCTTTCGAACGAGGAAGTCAGCCGGAGGGCTCGAGTGTTGCCAGAGTCCCGGAGGCTCAGTCGACTTGGGAGGAACGTTATGTCTTGCTTCTATGGCTTTCGCATCTCATGCTAGCTCCATTCGATCTCGCGTCAATCTCTTCAAAGCGACCGACCCCGAAGCATTACGAAGGGGTAGAGCTGCCTGTCGGCTTACCGAGCGTTGCTCATCGTACTGTATCTATATGTGCCCTTCATCTCAGCTCCGCGACGAAAGCCCGTGATGCAGCTGCGAAGCTGTTGGTAAGGCTTAGTCTTAGGCCAGACATGCGGGCTGTTGGCCTCCTGAATATCCTCATCCCATGGTCCCTTCAACTCTTCAGAGTACCACTCAAACCTAACACGAGCATACATCACTATCTAGGTCACTTGTCCTTTCTTAGCGGTCTCGTTGCCTTAGCAAATTCCGACGAGATTGGTGCTTTCATTCCTTCCATCTACAGTACTTGTCGAATCATAGCCAAGGAAGATGCTTTACTTTTCGTAAGGTCATCTGCTCTTGCTAAGAAGCTCATCATCAAGTTGTTCCGCAACATTGTTCTCCTGTGCATACAGCCAACGATTGGCGCCATTCCTTCGGACTTCCTCGACCTTGACAGTCCTCTTGAGGAGGTAATAGATCACCTTCTTAATGTGTTGTCCGACCGGGACACCCCAGTCCGCTATGCAGCGTCCAAATCACTGAGTGTTATCGCCCTGAAGTTGGATTCAGAGATGGCCAGCGAAGTTGTCGGAGCTGTCCTCGGGTCACTCCAGCAAGACGTTTTCTGGGATGGACCTTCGAGGAACCTCACGGCTGTCAATCCACTGTTCTGGCACGGCCTGACTCTGACACTTGCCCATTTCCTGTTCCGAAGAACACCACCTACAGCCCAGCTTCCCGACATCTTGAGCGCCCTCTTGATGGCTCTTACGTTTGAGCAGCGGTCTGCTACTGGTGGATCCATCGGCACTAACGTACGGGACGCTGCGTGCTTTGGCATCTGGTCACTCTCGCGGAGATACACAACCCAAGAACTACTCGCAGTGGACACTTCGTCAATCCGCGCCGCTGCTCGGCACGGTCAGAGGTCATCAGTCATCCAAATGCTTGCCGTTGAGCTCCTTGTAACGGCGTGCCTTGATCCTGCAGGCAACATTCGACGTGGCTCATCTGCTGCACTGCAAGAACTGATTGGTCGACACCCGGACACGGTTCATGAAGGGATTCCCCTAGTTCAGATCGTTGACTATCATGCTGTTGGGCTTCGTCAGAGAGCGATGACTGAAATCAGCTTTTCCGCTGCAAGTCTTGGGAAAATCTACCGGAACGCGCTATTCGATGGCCTGTTCGACTGGAGAGGAGTGGGCGCTCCGGACGTGCTCTCAAGAGATGCGGCGGCAGAAGCTATGGGTCGCTTGAGCACGCTTGAAGTCCGCTTTGAGGTGGTGATGGGGATGGTCAACAGGGTCAAGCAAAGGCTGAAGACCGTTGCAGATCGAGATGTTGAGGAGCGCCATGGTCTGATGATGTCTCTAGCGTCCTTCATCGACCAGTGTGAGGACTCATGCAGACGGTCCAGTTTACCCTTACATCATACGGAAGAAAGATCAGACAAGGACCTAAAACAACTAGCGATCTTGTGGAGTGTGTTTGACGAGTCTTTCAACATAACAGACAGGCATTTCACCTCGACTGCTTTACGACCCGAGCTTACCGTCGTAGCTGTCAGTACTCTTATCTATCGTTTGGCCCAAATACCATCGATCAATGTGTACTCCTACCTGACTGGGCCTTCGTCGCCCGCCGATATGCAAAACGTCTTGCATCTTTTGAGCTGCTGTATCGCTCGTACCGAAGAAACTGCACTGCAAATCGCGCCGGATGCTGCAACAGCATTCGTTCAATGGCTTCCACCAAAAGAGCGTGAACAGGTGGTCGAAGAATGGTTGTCGAAAGTATGCCATTCCAGTGCTCGCTCCGCACCTCGGGATGCAGGTTACGTACTTTCTCTCGCCAAAAACTATAGAATAGTCTGTGAGGAAGCAGCGGGACAGAGAATCGTCGATGCTCTGACAATCAGATGCACACCTGAGGTCGACGTAGACACCCGTGTCATCGCCTTACGAAGTCTAAGGCTCATGGCCCGCTGGACCTTTCGTAGTGGTATGGAGAGGTGTAGCGCCAAAATCGTTGCAGCTGTCCATGCCGGATTAAATGACTACACCATCAACGAAAGAGGAGACGTCGGATCGTTGGTACGATTAGCAGCTCTTGACGTACTCGAGGAAGGCTGGGCATGGCACTCGGACTGGGATGACGATTCTTCCAACAGAGCAGAAGGGCGGAGGTTGTACTGCGCCGTCTTACGTCTCTCCGTTGAGAAGCTCGACAGAATCCGTGTAAGGGCGGCTCAGCGTCTGACAGGCCTGCTGTGTAGAGCGAATGGGACTATCGAACCAAATCATCGACGGCCGTTCAGGAACGACGAGGATAACGACTCACTTGAGACGTCATTGAAAAGCGCGTACAGGACAGCTCTAGCTTACACGCCACGGCCACATTCCGAATCTGAGATAATCACGCCGTCGGCGGATACTAGCAGCGTCTCAACCTATCTTTACTACCGATCTTTGCTTCAGCTCCTAGCGCCGAACGTTCCACTCTGCATTCGCAGGGCCATCTTGGAGGGTTACATCAGTTCCGCAGGAGGTGGCTCTGAGTCCGTGGTCCAAGCCTCGCGAGCAGCACTGGCAGATGCCCTCGCCGCAAACGCTCTTTCCGCACGCGGGTCCACGTATGGTCTAGCGGATATTTGCCATACGTTTGTCGATATCCTCCGGGACAACCTTTCAACAGATCGTATAGTCCTTCCGTTGTTAGAGGTTCTGGCTTTCTTGTTCGACGCCCACATCATCCAACGGATCGCCGAAGAAGGAACACGCTTCAGGTACGTACTCCAAGCAGAAGTCACACACCTCTCGCACCCAAGCTGACAACTGCTTGCAGGTGGAGGACTCTCTTGTCCTTGGTGCAAAAAGCCCACTTCAAATCTAACAGCATCCCGAAGCTCCTCGCGGCCGTCAACGTCTACAGAGGCTTGGCGGAGATCGAAGTCGTGAGAGGGTCGGTGCTCACGAAGCTGGCCAGCATGCTACTGCATCCGTTTCCAAAGGTACGTGAGCAAAACAGACTGCTGCTTGGAGCGGCTCGCTTTTGCAGTGTTTTTGTGTCACCCTCGATCTCGCAAACCCGGCACTGGCTTGGAATGCCGAACCTAACAAGGGCGTCGCCGATGCTACGTCGCCACTCCTACTCTCCCGTGCCCAACACGAGACTCGGTGGAAAGCTCCGTGACTGACGACCCCCACAGGTCCGCGCCGCCGTCGCCGACTCTCTGTACACCATCACCGAAGACGGAGCTCTGAAGCCCCACGACTGGTCTTCGGACGTCAAAGCGCTCAAGCCGGTGGCCGAAGCATTCGGGAAGCGACATCTGGAGTGAAATTTAGAGCGCTGGATCGCCAACTTGCATTGCGGAAGTAGATGCCTCGTAAAGACGGGCCGAGTCGACACGTCGGTATGGTCGTGCCCGGGTACGTGGGACTCGTTCACGTCGGCAGGCAGAAAGTGTGGGTATGATGCATCCAAAACCTCACGCAGGCGAAAGGGCGTTGTGCTGCTCTCCTGCTAGTGGCATATCCGTCAAGTTGCGGTGCGTCGCAGTTGCAAATCCCGGGATGCATCACATCAAGCATCGACGGGTACTTCTCAGTTAGTTACAAGTCTATGCGCAACCGCGATCTACAAAGCTTCACGGAGATCCTACGACTTCAACTCCCCCTGCGGTTCCGCCCCTTCGATACTCTGTTCACTGCTCCTCGCGACCTGCGGCAGCCCGTGCAGATGCGTTGGTTCGAAGACGGACCAGTCTCCAATCTGCTCGTCGAAGAACTGGTCGAGATCCAAGCCCGTCATCTCCGCCTCCTCGCTGACGCGTAGATGCATGCCGGGAATGTACTTCAAGATGTACAGTAGGATGCACGACACGGTGAACGAGTACGCGCTGATGGCCGTGATCTCGGCGAACTGCTTGCCGACCTGGATGGCGTTGCCGTCGATGCCGCCGGGGTAGAGCGAGGCGCCGTCGAGCGCGGATATGGACTGGGTGGCGAAGATGCCGGTCAGGAAGGAGCCGACCATGCCGCCGATGCCGTGCAGTTTGAAGACGTACAGGCCCTCGTCGATGCCGATCCAGTCGTTGAGGTCCTGGAGGAGCGAACACACGACGGCGGTGAGGAAGCCGATCAGAGCTCCGATCCAGGGCGATACGTAGCCGGCGGCGGGTGTGATGCCCACGAGCCCGGTGATTGCGCCTTCGCAGGCACCGACGACGGAGAACTTGCGCCGCTTGACGTAGTCGACGAGCACCCAGCCGATGACGCCGGTGGAGGCGGCCGTGTTAGTGTTGAAAGCAGCCATCATGGCGCGGATGGATGCGTTGAGTGCACTGCCGCCGTTGAAACCAAACCCTGTCGGGGTGCCATCAGTACTGTATCTCCAGCCTCGATCAATAGGCCACGCCGGCTACTCACAACCAAACCAGATCAATATCGTTCCAAGAAAGACCAATGTCGTGTTGTGCGGCTTTCCATGGCTCTTCTCACCAACCTGCTTCCTCTTCCCCAGCACAAATGCGTACGCCAGCGCCGCCCACCCACTGGCGATGTGCACCGGCCCGCCGCCGGCAAAGTCCAAACTGGGCAGCTTGTACAGCCATCCATTCGAGTTCCACGTCCAGCACGCAATCGGGCAGTAGACAACGGTCGCCCAGAAGAAGCCAAACACGAGCCACCGATGACGATCTGCACCGTGCAGGCGCAGAAGAGCAGCTGGTAGAGGCAGAAGACGATCTCCGGGATGTAGGGACTCCCCGGCGAAGGGGCGGCGGCGACGTTCTTCAGGCCGAAGTTTGCGAGATCGCCGATGAAGGCGGATGCGGTGCGCGAGTAGGCGAGCGAGTAGCCCCAGAACATCCACTGGAAGGTCGTGCTGCAGCTTCCTTGTCAGCACCCTCGCTCAATCCGTCTCCTTGCCGGGGGACCACCGACACTGCCGCCACGAGGAGGGACTGGAACAGCAGGGCCAACGACGACTTCCGCCGCGCCAGCCCGCCGTACATCAGCCCGATGCCGGGGATGATGAGCCAGACGACGAAGCCGCAGAAGACGAGGTAGACGTAGTGGTACTCGAAGCCGACGTATTGCGCGTTGACGTCGACTTCGAGCGGGTTGCCGCCGTTGGGGATGGACGAGTTGAAGACGGGCTGGCGGAGGTGTCAATGGCTGCATGTCTGTAGAGAGCAGGGGCCTAGGAGACTTACTGCTGACGCCATGTCTGCTGTGCGTGGATCCGAGCACTCCGAGGCTGTGGGAAGGAAGAGGAGCGCGAGATCTGATGCGGGCCCCCTGCTGTATACATAGTCGCACAGCAGCCAGACCATCCGGCAAGCACCCTCCCGTCTCCTAGATACCCAACCCGTGGGCTTCCCACTCGGACCCGTCCCAGCCCCGATAACGAACACGCCAAGCGTGCAAACAGCTGGGCCATGGTACGAGAGAGCGAGGCATCGCCAGCAGCAGCTCGCGGCAGACGAGCCGCCCACGTGGAACACGCACGATTGCGCGCATGTAACCCACGAAGGAACGATGCAGACGTGATAAGGACCGGATGCAGTGACTGCTTTGGGCTTTAGGGCTCGGGCAGAGCAGAGAGCGGGCATGACCGGGACGATAGCGGCTGCAGCACACGACCTGGCGATGGCAGGCGATACGGAGCTTTGGCTCTCAGGTACGGGGGTCGCGATTTGGTGTCGCTGTGTGTCACGATTGCTCCATCTGTAGGGGAGGCACGCGGGTGCATTGTTAAGCGTGAGGTGTCGACACTCGAGCCTTATCTCGTCCCTGAAACGCCCTTGAACGCCATGGTTCGCGAACGGAGGCCCGAGCTTGCGGCCCTCCAGATAATGGTCAAAGGCGGGGGGGGACGTGGTCTCGTAAGGCCTTCTTGTACAGTTGCCAACGCAAAAGTAGGAGCCCGGCAACTCATCTGTAAGCGTGTATGGTCTACAGGCCACAAGTGTGTGTGTGTGTGTGTGTGTGTGTGTGTCAGAGAGAGAGAGAGAGAGAGAGAGAGAGAGAAAGGTGTTATATTATACGAAGCGTGTAACCCTCCGCATCTGCGGAATCGTCGAAGCTACAGAACAAGGGCGCTGCACACTTCCTCCTCCTGGACCCAATCAGGCCACCGGTCCGGTGCACATACTCTAGAGCCCGTTGCCATCTGAAATTGCGCTTGATGCAAACATGCTTTCCCCATCGCTGTACTGCTACATAGTAATCCCAGATTGCTTGCAACTCCATTCCTTGGCTGCGGTCCTCGGTGTCGATAGCCTCGAACAAGCTCAGGCTTGCAATCCTGGGGCGGCGAAGCTCAACGACGCAACGCCGTGAAGGTTGATTTGGAGTGTTGAAAGTACCCGAGTCGAACGTTACTCGAGGCCTACGCGTCAGTTGGCTACACTGGTGCGTCCGGATCCACGTTTCTGACCTCTCGGCGGTCTGGGCCAGTTCGAGTTACGTGGTTGGGGAGGAGTGTCCTCCGATGCGTCACCCACGTCGTTTGCAAGAGCGGCGAATGCGTTGCTGGTGGTCACTACCGGTGTTGTTGGTGGGAGGGTGTTGGCCTGCTGAGGTGTGAACTTGCTCGAACTCGATCTTGGCTGTGGGGACGGAGCCTTTGGGGTATCCTCCTGCGGGGTTGTGAAATTCCGCTTCTTGTTCTGGGGCTTTCCGAGCGGCTTGCTGCTGCGCTCCTGGGGTGTTGGTCGGTCTCGATTCTGGTCACGAGGGTGGACGCGGGGCTGGAACTCTGGTCGTGGCCCGCGGCGGCGATGGATAATACGTCGGTCTACCAGTAGGCGCTTGAGTGGTCCCGGCTGTCCGGGCAAACGAATCGGTATGAGCCAACCTTCACCAGGCAGTTCTTCACAATCATCCCAACTCATGGTCCAGGGCTCTCGGGTACGAGCCTCGACTACTTTGTGGAACCTCGGAAGTGGTCTTGGCGTCAAGAGCATTCTCCCTGCCATGTAAGCGTTCTCGTGGGGAGTCCTTGCGAGCCGGACGGTAGGCAGTGAACCAAATTCACGATCCTCAAGAAGCTCATCGGTCATCGGCTTGGAGACTATGTCTTCGCTATCGTCGACAGCGAAGCGGAGTTCCCTTTGTGGCAAAGACACCGTGGTTAAATCCTGAAGTGACGCGACATCCATCGGAGCCTTGGAAGCGGAACTGACAGCGAGAGCTTCGACCTTCGCAGGAGTAGGCGGAGATACCGGCGGGGATAAAGGTTGCATCTGTGTCTTCCCAAACAGTCCGTTGAACCTCTGTTGCCAGTCTGCCCGCTGCGCTATTGGTTGGGTACCGGCACGTTGTACTTGTGTCGGCGAGGGCACGGCAACGGAATTTGGCTCAGAAGCCGCAAGACTCAGCGCAGTTGGGGGCAGTTTCACAACAGCTTTCGGAGTTGGGAGAACTACGTGTGGGTGTTTCGAATCGCCATCACAAACCGGATGGTCATAGGAATCCGGAGGAGGCGAACCGCCGTAAGTGAGCGAGACAAAGGAGCCAGAGTAGGGAGGGTTCGCGAAAGAGCTTGGAGAATGGGCGAGACTCGTTGGAGCTGACGGGTGACTCGGGAGCGATCCCATTCCAGCCGCATGTTGGTTCGGAAGTCTGACTTGAGGGCTGAGCTGACCTTCCGATGAGGGTGGTGCATGGCTTGTCTTCTCGATCTCGACGACCCTCCGTGATCCGAGGGTAGGAGACAGAGCCGTTCGTCGCCAAGTCTCGTTATACGTGTACTCGGGACGACCAGCTTCAGCGCTAGACTTTGCGTCTAGTCCAGGCAAGGGAGTAACTATCTCGGTGGACGGGTGATCTATCGGTGGTTGTGCAGGAGGTAAGGTGACGTTTGTCCTTGCTTCCTCAGTGCGTGAGTTTGGCGAACCGTGAACTGTCTTCTGGGTATTGACGACTCGGCGGGCCGCGCCGAGAGCATTGTTGTTCGCGGATGTCTGTCGAAATGTCTCCTTTATAAGAGGACGTACGAATCCAGGTGGGTCGTTCGCCTGCGCTTCTCTCTGGAGTTTCGCGGTTTTTTCTGCTTCTGATTCGTCTCGCTGCAGCTGCGCGGGCAGGTTCTGCCAGCCGGACAGTTGGGGAGGCTGTTGTTGAGTTTGACGACCAAACCCAGCACGGGGTGGGCCAATAGGACCTGGCCGGTGTGGTGACATAGCCGACGGACTCACGGGCGACGCGCCATTGAACCGGCCCTGTCCTACTGGAAGATTGACGTGTGCGTCTTGGGGAGGCTTGAAACTCCGCTGATGATCGGGACTTTGTTGTTGCAACTGCACGGGCGATCTTCCGGGAGAGATGAACGCCTGAGGGGATATCCTTGGCGCACTCGTTGGTGGAGCAATAGGCCCAGGTGGTGCAATGTGTGCCATCGCCTGCTGTGGAGAGATATGCCTAGGGGGGAACCTACTGAAGTTGCTGTCGAACGTGCCGTTTCCGAGCGCTCGGTCTTGGCCTGGTGGTCCCCATACGTTACTGCCAGGGACTGAGTGTGTTGTCATGCTATTGGCACCCCAACTGGAATGCGTCTCTAAGACAGGGCCGGCCGGCTTCCAGTTCTGTATTTTCCGATCGCGCGGCGAAGCCTGTGGAATGTCTATACGAGACTGATCACTCTGCGATTGGGACTCTGGACCAACAGTACTGGTTAAGTGCGGTTGCATGTTGTGATGGATCGGTCCGTTGGGCAGTTTGGGTGGAGACAAAGTAGATTGAGTTGCACGAATTGGCTCCGACGCGGCCGCGAGCACCTTCGTCTCAGCTGGAGGCTCCTGTGTGGCTGCTTCTCTTGGCGACTGTCTCCCGCTGAGAAGCTCATCTTCAGGCAGTGGCTTTTTGGCAGACTGAGGCTGGTGCACTTTCATCTGGCCATATTGGGCCACTCCTGCAGTTGATGCGGTCACAGGCGTTTTTGGTGACGACTGCATCACAGCAAGTGGTTCTTCTTGCAGTGCAGCTTCAGCAATAGGTGGCCCTTTCACCTCTTTACTCTCCGTGATCTTCTGAGTCAACGGCGGCAGACCGAGAGACGCCATCTTCAGCCTGATACGTTCCTTCTTCTCGGCCTCAGCCTTCTCTTCCTCTTCTTGCCTACGTCTGATGGCCAGTTCTCTCTTCTCTCTCTTTTCCCGCATAAGCCGATCCTGCATGGCAACCGGGTCCTCCATGAGCTGAGCAGAGGGTGCTTCCTGAGGCGGCGGATTAGTCACACTAGCTGGCACCTGCTGTTCCTGACTGAATGGAACGATTGGTACTGTAGATTTCTGAGGCGACACAGGTTGCACATGGTGTGCAATAGGGGAAAACGGCGAAGGGTATTGTTGCGGCGCAGCAGGTGATGGACCACGCTCGGAGAATGGCACACGATGTTGCGAGGCATTCGGTCCTGTACCACTTGGTGATGTGATTGCATCCGATCCCTTGAAGGTTTGCGAGCCGCGACGGAGCTGAGGCTGGGCCTCGTCAGGCACATATGGTAGATCCGAGGGACGGTTGATGGACATCCGTCTTGCCCCAGGTCCACTTCCGCCACTGACATTGGACGAGGCGCGTCTCCTACCCCAAGAGCTACCATCGGCCTGACCGCTTGAGCGCGAGGTCTGAAACGCAGCTGAAGGTTCCGCGGGTCCTGACTGGCCATGCTGCGAGGGTCTTTGCAGCACTGCTGGTTGCCTGAAGCCTTGATCATGCCTGACCGAGCTGCGGCGTGTTTCTTTGACAGGCTCGTACCGGCCAGATTGGGAGTTGAACAGCTCTCGGTTCCCCCTTTCACTGTCGCGCCAATGCCTGTCAAAGTCGTCGGCTGCGATTTCTTTGGCTGGAGAGGGCCGTGGCGGCATGGCATCGAAACCGTGCACGTCTTGTTGTGAGAACGTTGCGGATGATGCAGGCTGCAGCGGAGGGTTGATCACGACAGGAGACGCCTTGTCGATTGGGGGAAGAGGTGCCCATGGTGATTTGACAGGTGTCGGAGCCGGGGGTTTGGCGACCAAGGTGGGCTTCTCTTGAGCGCCTTTGAGCACTAGTCCACCCGTCTTCGCTTGACTCGAACCTCCAGGCTTCAAGATGGTCTTCGGTGAGCCTGTAGAGCTTGGACGCTGCAGAGCCATCAAGACCGGCTTCGCAGAGTCAGGCGGCCGCTCTATCTTGCTGAGGATGGTTTTTGGCTCTTCGACCGGTAACGGCTGGCTCTCAGCCGCAGTGAGTGTAGACTTCGTGCCGTCTGCCCACTCGACCGTCTCAGGCGCCCAGTCGTCCTCATCATCGTCGATATCTGCCCATTTCGGTTCTCTACCAGCCTCATCCGCCTGCAGACGAGTAGCCAAATGAATGCCGTATTGCTGCTTCAGTTCCTCGTCGGTGAATTGCTTCGGAGGTGGTGGTTGCACAGCTGTGGTCATATTAGTAGTTGCACCGATAGGTCAGTTTGAGTCATGACATACGCCGATTCTTGTTCCACACTGTGCTAGCATCTGGACCACTACCGCCATTCGCGCTGAACTGAGCAAGTCTTGGGGTGTCTCGGAGACCGCTTCCAGTTTTTGCGACGAGTCGAGGTTTGGCAGCCGGCTGCTGTGCAGCGCTCACTAAGCCTGTCGCAGCGACTATCACCACTTCGTCAGCCAAAAGTGCTGTGGTTTTCCCCGGAAATCTAATCACCTTTGTCTCCCCCAATCTTCGGCGGTGGCGTGGGTGTTGCAGATTTGGAAAGAAAACTTTTCGTGACGGAGACAGCCTTGAACGAAGTGGGTTTCTTGACCGAGTTAGATCGTAGATGGCGATTAGCGGCGTCCTTCGAGTGATCCGAGTTGTCTGCTCTGCTTGTGTCTGTATCTGATCCGGTGCCTCCATCTTGCAGAACGTTGTTCACGTTGTTTTCCATGCCCGGGGCGGGCAAATCGTACCCGTTCAGTACGACTTCTGCCGGCTCAACTGAAGTTTCTCCCTCGACTCGTGGTTGGTCCAGTACGATGACTGCAGGCTGTTCTCGATCAGCCCTCGGAAAGAGATGCACTTGTCACCATCACTTACACCTGTGTCATCGTCAAAAGCCTTCCCGGTCATATCTAAGCTTCGTGTGTTTGACGCAGGAGCGCTGCTCGCGGCTGAAGTGGGTTGCTCGGTAGCGAGTGATGTCGATGGTATCGCGGCTGGTCGTACTTCATCGTCGCGGATGGTGAACGAGTTTACTTGTGTCGCATGAGTGTCAGTGAGCGAGATACCGCTCACTGACAAGGCTGATTTTACCACATCGTTGTGGTTGTCCTGCTCTGCCATAACAGTTTCCGAGACTGTTTGCGCAGCGATGCACATTTGGTCAGATACGTCGCCTTTGACTACATGTATGTTGGGTAGGAGGAGCAGTCGGATGTGGTCCGCACAGCGGCACCCTTCATGGAGTGTCAACAGGCTGAACTGAACGAGCGTGTACCTGGTGTCAAAGACTAGAAGCCGCCACGAAGATGGCGTAGGCGCTTCCGCAGGCAATGTGGTCACGTCCCGTAGTAAACTTCCGCAGCTTCGTGAAGGTTGTCGCGGTCGAAGGAAGGCCCAGGTGCGGCGATCGGGGGGCGCGTGGGAGATTCGGGGTGGAAGAGGAACGAGCTCCAGTTCTTCGTAGAGGAGGCCCTGGGGCGAACAGAGCAGCCGGCTCGAAGGGTGTATCGCGCCGTGTGCGATGATGGGCAAGGAGAGGACGAAGTGAGGTTGTCCCGTGCTGGCTGTGAGCTGCTCGTGCGAGCGCCAAGACTCCGAGCTCTGCCGCGGTGAGTCGAAAACGAAGAAGCTCAATTTGGCAGCCCCACGACATCAAGGTCACAACGACGAATGCCTGAATGTGGCCTGCTAGACTTGGGACAGATACGACAGTGTGGTAGTTCTCCGTGCAACAAGTAGAGGACCAGGGGCATTCCAGACGGCACGGGACTTAGATCAACCACTTCAGCGTTGCAGCTCGTACTACGTGTCGTACTACGTGCAGTTCGCGCACGATGTTGGATACTGTCAGAGGTTCGGTCGCTGTGTATCAAAGTATGTACATCTGCAGACGCCGCCTGTCATCGGTCCATTCCCGTCCTAATCCTCCTCCAGACGCAAACGTCAACTCTAGTGGGCATTGTTCTTGTGGTGACCTGCAAGATGTTACTTAGACAGCAAACTCCAGCGCAGATGTCGATACACTTACGGAGATGGAAGTAGTAGTTCTGGATGTATCCGAGCAACATGAGACCACCAATGACATGGACAATAGCTACGCCACCGCTTCAGTCAGCTCCTCTCGTTCTCACTCACCAACGCCCACCTCGGTCATGGGGAATCATACGCATTGCTGATGGGTTCTTTCCCATGTATCTGGCCTGGTATCTGCCTAATAGTCCCCTCGGCTTTGGGTCGGGAGCCGGTCCTCGCGGAAGCTTCTCGTAAAAGCTCACGACTCGCTGCATGCGCACGGCATCCTGAGCTGCTCCAATGCCCTATGTACAACCCTCTTAGTCTCTTGTTCTCTCTGAAATTGCAGAGTACCTGTGTTCGTCGTTCAAGGTATGAGGTGCTTCGCGTTTGATGTCGGGCAACAGATGAAACCTGTGTGGCGGACCAGGATCGACGTTGGTGCGAATCCGTAGGTACTCACAGTCGGGGATGCAACCTGCGAACTGCTGTTAGCATTCAGTTGAGGCCCGACACTGTCCGGCCTGCTTACCTTAGGAGGGATGAGGGTCGAGAGACCGCGCTTTTGCATGAAGCTCATGGTGGGTGATCTTCATTCAATTAGTCTTCACGCACGCCTGAGAGACGCCACGTACGGCCAGTCCTAGTTCGTACCTTCTTAGTAGAGAGGAGAGTGCTCGAGTCTTATTGCGCAATGGATGGACGGAAAGCCTTCGATGAGGTCGAGTTGCCAAGCCAAGCCCGCTTCTCAACTTCCAGATCACGTGCAGCTCCGACAACATCATCCAGTCGGGCATTGGCAACAACACCTCCAGCACAAGCACACGGACAATGCCTCTCCTACCCAGACCAGCGACTGCGAGGCTGCTCGCTGCAGCAGTGAGACCCGCAAGCCGAAGACTAGGTCCCGCCTCAGCTCGCACTTACGCTGACGAAGGCGCCCACGACCGCTCAGTTCAACCCGACCCCAAGTCCTCTACCTCGGATGCGCCGTCCGCAAAGCCCGGCGATTCAGCAATGATTAGACAACAGGGCCCAGCAGAAGGTGCACCCCGACACAAGCCAGACTACGATGTAGCTGTCGATTACAGGACATCGTGAGAGCTCCACGCAAGCCAGCCAGAAGCTGCGGATAGCTCACACACATCTGTAGAAAGTTCTCACCAATTCCTATGCGCGTAATGGATGGCAGCGAGCCAGGTGAAGCTGTAGCAGCTGCAGTGCTGTCAGGCGCCCCTACTGAGCTGCAAGCCCGCACCGTCCGGTCAGACAATGCTATCCCCCACCCCAACGTCACACGTACAGGCTTGTCTATGCTTGCCTATGCTTGCCTATGCTTGCCGAACTATCACTCATGTTTCCCACAGAATCTACCGTCCCGCCAAAACCGCTACGCAGAGCGGGACATGGCATGGCCACCACTGGCGCATGGACTGGGATGTCCTAGAAAAGGGCCACCGGTGGGAGAACCCGCTCATGGGCTGGCAGTCCTCGGCCGACTTCATGCAAGGCACCCATCTCAACTTCAACACCAAGCAAGACGCCATCGACTTTGCCAACAAGCAGGGGTATGAGTATTTTGTGCAGGAGCCAAATGAGAGGAGGATTGTGCCGAAGGCATACGCGAACAACTTCTTGCACAGCCCAAAAAGGCTGAAGCACATCAGAACGAAGTAGACGAGTCTGGTTATGTGTTCCGTTTGGGTTTGTAAATAGGACTCTTGCTAGCTTTCCGTTTCGCGTTCGAAGCACCTATGAAAGAGAACTGGTTCTGTTGCTACTGTTCTTGGGATTGTGTGAGAACGTTTCTTGCTGGTATATCGACAGGCAATCATGCTACTGCGCACCACCGACGGTTTTGCCCACTCTGCAAGGAACGTGAATGGGTGATGGTTCTTCTGTAATAGGGTGCTGAATGACCACGTGACTGCAATTGCAACGAGATCTGCGGAATCATCGACTCTACATCACATAATCGAAGTGAACAACATACTAACGTCGATTCATGATCTTCGTCGCTCTAAGTCTGCAACACATCCTAACGTCCGATAGGAGCTACTGTCTGGTAGCGGTGGAGGTCTTTACGTTTTTAGCATCGCAAAAATCTGACATAATCCAACGTTCAACTCATCTTCCACCGATCCACATTCGTCGAAACTCTGACCGTCTACCTATTGTGGTAGAGCACACATCCTATCGCTAATATACACACTAGAGAAAGTCTTCCAAAGACGTGTTTAGGGATCGCTGAATGTGATATTCTGAACACCCATGGCAGTCGCTACAAGTGTGGTCTACGTTTCTGAATTAGTCTACAATAGTGAACAGATGAAATCTTGGGTACTGCCTCCCCGCTATAGGTGGTCAAATACTTGAGGTCTCTTTTGCTTCCCGTTCCTTCCTCGTTTCTCAGCTCACTTCTCTTCCCTACATTTCCTACATGTCTCCAACTCTTCCACTCATTCCTTCCGTGGAAACGTTCTTACCGACTACGCGATCGATGCACTGCCAGTCAGTCAGGACTTCCATCAGCCTGACATTGTTGTTTGCTCAAGACTTCTCAAGAGGCATTGCCGCACTCCCTTTAATTCACGAACGGTGAGGCCATGCTGCTCGACCCGATCTGTCGAAAAAGAGATCATGAACCCCGTTTCCACATCCCACCCGTTCTTGCAACCCTCGATTCACAAGTTGCGTCTCGAATCTGTATACTGACCAGCTTGACATACCTTTCGGATTTGCCGTCAATGCCCGCCCTTCACACCCGTCACTAGCAGTAGAACAATATATTGAGCTCGACCCAGGGTACCACAAGCAGAGGCAGAGGCGGGAAGGGGCAGGAGAAGCAGAAGACACAGGCGCAGGACTTGTGGCGTCGACAGGTTCGTACGACGTGTAGTGTAGTCGACGCGCTGGTGCGGAAGCAGGAGGAC